>OX451348.1:34224668-34379939 GCA_949629155.1 Myopa testacea
GACTGCAGTAAAGGAAGAAGGGGGAAACATCCCAAACAGCAGCATTACAAAGCTAATTGAGTCAATACATCGAATTTATTTAGCTGTATAAAAAATAATGGCTATTATACTAAATATTAGATTAAGTTGCTTAGGTTTTGCACATGATATTTTTAGTTATTTTTGGTTTTCTTTTCATATTTACCGTTATTGGAGAGAAAATTTGTTGTTGTTTTGGATATATAATAAACACATATTAAAAAGTAAATAAATGTAATTTTCTTTGTTATAACTTAATGGTTAATAATGTTATGGAACTCTTTAAACTGTCACAGGAAATGTTGCTTGGGTTATGCACAATACTGTACATACATACATACACACGTATTTGCAAAAGCTGTCCTGGATGAAGTCGAAACTGAAAAAATGTTTGCTCAAGAAAGACTTAAGAAACGAACTTGATTTTTGTTCATGTCCCCCAAACAAAAAGTTGAAAATATCCAAAACCAAACTAAATAAAACTGAAATTGATAAAAAATACGAGTTTGCTGGAAAAGATTAAATAAGAAAGTATTACATATAAATTTCATGTAATTGAATTAATTTGAAAGTATTATATTACGATTGTAACTGTTATTTAAGAAAATTCTTTAAAATTTGTACGGCTTTTTAAAATTTGAATTAAAAAAAGTTTCTTCTAATTTTCTTCACTTTTAAGTCATCATGGATTCGTTTGCAAATCATTTGTGACCTCGTAATAATTATGAAGTGTATTTTTTTTCGGCTAAGACTGCATAAAATTCTATACTCTTTAATTAGCAGATCGACAACCTGCCACAAATCATAACCAAGACCACAAACTGAACAAACATCAAATCAGTCGTCTGTGTTTCCTTCCTTCCGGTTCGGCAATCAACGAAAGCGTTGAATCGTCAATAAAAATCTAAAAATCAGGTGCTGCTCATCTCTGGGATTCGTGGTGAAGTGTTTTTGTAGGCCATGCAAGCCGCTGGTCACGTTGGTGGTCGGTTGGTGGCTCACACTTAACATGGTTTTGATTTGTTGCTTTTTATGAAAACTTAATTTTGAGTGCTTTGAATTAACCTGCTTTTAACCACCAAATGGCAAAAAGCAAAGAAAAGGAAGAAAAAGAAGGAGGAAACCCCAAAAAAAAGATAAGAAACCAAAATAAAACTTCTAAAAAAGACAAGAAAATTAAAAAACATACAACAACAAGAAAAGACTGATTAACGTCAAAGTTTTTTTTTAAAAAAACCCATCTTAAAACGTAAGAAACGAGAATAAAAAATATTAAAATAACGTTTAAAGGAAGTCGAAAGTCATAAAAAACTGCTAAGTAATTCTAATTAATCGCAACCAGGAAGTATTTAAAAAATAATTCTTACATTTAATGAAGATTTCCCAAAAAACCTTCTGTTTTTCGGTTTTATTGACCTTTTTTTTTGGGTTTTATGACCCTTCTTTTTATTCGTTCATTCTTTTTTGAGCGGATCTCTTTTTTTAAGTGTTGTCTAGAAATTAAAGTTGTGGCTCTTTAATTAAGTTTTGCTTAAAATTGAATTGATTGATTTTTATATATTTTTTAAGCTTATTTATTGTAGTTCAATTGAAGTGATTATTTTATACTTTTAAATCATTTTCTTCATTTAAAAACTCCTTGAAAAGTCTGCATTTGAATGAACCATTGAAAAAGCGATCTCTTTCGCTCTCCTCTCTCTACGTTTCTCTCTCTGGCACTCTTTTTTATCTGTATTAATGTTTCTTGTTTCTTTCTCCCTTTCATCGAATCACTTCAGACTTCAAGCCAAGTTTAGGTCAGTGTTAAAGGCGGCCATTTTAAAGTTAATAATTAATACTTAATATTAGCAGAATTAATTCAGTTTTAAGCAGACAATGGAACAGCAACAACAACAACAACAACAACACTAATAAGAACAACTGCGATGTTTAACTGCAATTAAATGTAATTATTAGCAACTTGAGAGCTCCCTCAGTATTGAAAAACATTCTTCAAGATGTTGCTGCCGTTGTCGTTGTTGTTGTTGTTGTTGTTGTTGTTACTACAGCTGCTTCTTCGTCTTATTTAGATTTTCTTTAAAAGTACTGACGTTTGTATCTGCCATTTTATTGTTGTAATTCGTTATTGTTGTTGTTCTTCTTTGCGGTTGTTAGTCGTCATCTTTTAATATGAGGATTTTTCTGGCATCCCTTTGAAATTCTTGTGGAAGATTAGATGCTGCTATGTGTTGTTGTTGTTGTTGGCGACTATAATGAGACCCATTATTATTACATGGTTTCGTTTTATTTGTTTTTTTTTTTTTTTTGCTAACCACCGAAGTTCTTCCGTTGAAAAGTAGCTTGTGTCTCATATTCTTAGCTGTCTTTTGTCGTTGTTGTTGTTGTCGATTATTCTAAATAGAAATGCTGTATTTATGATTGACCTACAAATCCAGATCGATTTTTCAATTAATATTCTTATATGGATATCAGAATGTAAGCGTTTTTCTTTAGCAAGAATGCAATGCAAAACTTGTTTTATATATTAGTAGCTATTATTAAACGAGGAATGATATTTATTATTACTGTTTTATTGCTATAGTTTACAATTAATAAAAAAGATAAAGGAATTAAGTTCGAAAGGCTTGAAGACTTAGGAAACAAACTCGGTTTTTTACGAACTCATCAAAGACTTGAAGACTTAGGAAACAAACTCGGTTTTAAAGTGAAAACTTGACAAATTTTCTGCTTAAACAAGCACCCTGTTTGCATATCTTTAAACACTTAAAACAGGCTGCCGCCTTAAAAGGAACTCTTCCTTGTCTTCTTCTCTTTCTGTTTTCTTCCTCTTCCTCTTCTTCTTCTTCTTCTTCTTCTTCTAATCAGGAAAACCGCATCCAAGCCAATGAATACGAGTGCAACACAAACACTAATTGACAGGCATGTTTTGTGGAAACAACGACAACACTGAAATCAACAAATTTCACTGCGTTTGTTTATTATTCTTAACACAAAACAAATTCTTTCGCTGTTTCGATGCTTAATCAAAGATTTCACTGCAAGTCGCTTGACTCACAGTGGCTGTTGCTTTTATTGTTGTTGTTTTCCTTGTTGTTGTTGTTGTTATTGTTGTTGTTGTCATTTCTAACACTTCTCTGGTTGTTTTTGTTTCCTTTCCTTTAAACATGCAACATGCAAAAGCAGCTGCAACATCATCCTCTGAAGTAGTTGCGTGTGCATCATTAGAATGAATTCTCTCATCCATCTGAAGTGTTAAGAGAAGGGAGAGTGTGGGGAGGGGAGGAAGGAAACAGAGGGACGTTAGGGCAGGGTGCTGGATTCTGAATGCTGCTTCGCCTTTTGGACTGTCGCTGGTGTTACTTTGGTTGGTGTTACTTTTGTGGGTGGTCGGTCAGCTGAAACACGACACTTAACCAAGAAATAGTATCAGCAAACGCAACAACAACAGCAACAACAACAGCAACAGCGAAAGCATCCAAGTCAGCGTCAGCGTCGACACCAACAGCGACAGTCGAACAACGTAACGCATTTAAGAAGCTCGCGTCTACAGCGTCTGAAGTCAGTCGTTCGTTTCTATCGTTCGTCTTCAGTTCGCTTTCTTTTTAGCGATTCTTAAGCGATTACCTAAGCGATTACTGAAGTGATTACCTAAGCGATTCTAAAGCGTTTCTAAAGCGATTCTTAAGGGATTCTAAAGCGATTCTAAAGCGATTCTAAAGGGATTCTTAAGCGATTCTTAAGTGATTCTAAAACGATTCTAAGGCAATTCTTAAGCGATTCTTAAACGAATTGTTTGAGATTATTTGAATTTTATTGGCGCTGCTTCTTCATTGTGTTTTCTGTGATTTTTGTTGGCTGAGCGGAACATATTTAAAAAAAAAAAACTCTAAAAATTCCAAGGATATTTAACAAAAAGATGGATTTTTTCCCATTTTAATAAAAGTTTTAAATGTTATACACAAAACTGCGATTATGTTTCAATTAAATAAGTCGATGTTTCTATTGTTGTTGTTTTTGGTGTTCGACATTATTATAGTGCGATGTGAGATTGAATATAATACGATCAACGAAGATGGATCGTTTTCATTCCGGTAAAAATTCTGTTCTGTTCTGTTCTTCGAATAGATTTCTTAAAAATTAATAAGAATTTCTTACAAATGAAATAAAAGCTCAAGAGCTAAAAATCGATAACAAAAATATATGAAAATTGAATAAAAGTGAAATGAAAAGATGTAAATGAAAGTAATTAAAACCCTTGAAGAATTAACACAAAAAAAAAAAAGAAACATAATCAAAAAAATTAACAACTTTTAATAAATAATTTTAAAGAATATCGAAAATCTTTCATCGAATCATGCATTCATTCGTTTATTCATTTAAACACTAAATCATTCATTCGTGTATTCGCTGATTTATCGAATCATTCATTAATTTAAACTTTAATCCATTCCATCATACGTTCTTTCATTAGTTTAAACCTTAATTCATTTATATATTCATTCATTCATTTATTCGTTTATTCATTTATTTATTCATTCATTCATTTATTCGTTAATTCATTTATTTATTCATTCATTAATTTTTTTATTCATTCATTCATTTATTCGTTCATTCATTTATTTATTTATTCATTCATTTTTTTATTCATTCATTCATTTATTCATTCATTCATTTTTTTATTCGTTTATTCATTCATGAGAGTATTTAAACAAAAAAAGGAACCATTTTAATGCATTTAATAGTTATTTAAATTTTCAGTATCATTTTATTCCGTTATTTTACATTATATTCTTAAATAATAAAAGCGTAAGCGTAAAAAATATCAAACCTGGAAATTTTCTCTTCCAAAACAATCAAGTTTTTATTTGGGGTTTCATTTCAAAGTTCGAATTTATATTAAAGTTCATTGTTCACTCTTTAAGTTTGTAATTAATTTTTATATTCTTCATGGTTTTGAACCTTTATGTTTCTTTCTTTTAAAATTAAAAATTTTGTGTTTTATTCGCTTTTTTCAAATATTTAAAAAATAATCATTAAAAAGGAATTTCTTAAGATTTCACTTCCGCTGCTAAATATAATTAAATCATTTCTTAGATTGTGTTTTTTTGAATAACTGTAAAAAACAAATAACAATAACAACAACAAGACTTAAAACAATAACAAAACAGAAATAAAATCCGAATAAAAACCGGGATTAAGAAATTCTTGTTAATATACCAAAAACAACAACAAAAATTGATCTGATTTTGTGCATTTTTTTTCTCTTTGCATGGATTTTCTTCATCTGCTTGGATTGTCCTCATCTGCTATATTATGGATTTTCTTGTTGTTGTTCATCTACGGTTTGGATTTTCTTTAACTTCATTCATTCGACAAAAACAAACAACATCAACAAAAAACCAACAACAAATACAACGAAATTCGGCTACGTTGCTGTTGCTCACTTCTGTTGTTATTTGATCGTTTTTTTTGTTGGTTTTTTATTAATATGCTGCTGTTGTTCTTGTTGTTGTCAGACATACCAATGATGACATTGGCGGATTTTATCATTCGGCGAGTGGAACTCCAGACAACGTTGTACGAGGTCGTTACGGTTCGAGGAATCCCGCTACCGGGCAGGTGGATGAAATCGTTTACACGGCTGGACCACGTGGGTGAGTTAACTATAACAACAGCAATAACAACAACAACAACAACGCTATAATAACAACAACAAAAAAGGTAACACTAACAGCAAGTAAGATAAAATAAAAAATACGAATGAAAAAAAAACAGCGAAAAAACCACAAATAAAAACTAACAACACGAAACTCATCATAACAACGAGCAACAACAACGATATTAAAAAAAAAGAAACAACAACAAAACTAGCAAAAACACCAGAAAAGAAAATGTTTTAAATGATTCGCTGATGTTGTTGGAAAATATAATCTACATATTCTAAAACAGAGTAGAGGGGAAAATGTGACTATGAAGATGATGAGGATGGTGTTGAAGATGATGAGGGAGACGTTGGTGAAGATGATGATGCAGATGATGGTGAAAATGATGGTGAAGATGATGGAGAAGACGGTAGTGCAGATGATGGTGCAGATGGTGGTGAAGATGGCTTTTGAGGTGGTTTTTAAGATGGTGTTTATGAGGGTGTCAAGACAGTGTTTACGATAGTGTTTAAGATGGTATTTAAGATGGTGATTAACGCTGCCGATGACGAAAATCATGGCGATGATGATGATGACGATAACGATGATAATGAGGATGACGATAATGATGACTGATATAAAAGAGAGTGATCAAATTGAAATTCTTTCCGTTGACTTCTCTCGAAAAAACAGTTTCTTGTTTTTAGTGTGATTCTTCAAAACTGTTGAATTTTCCATATGAATTTTTGAAATTTTGAGTTTAGTGAAAATTTAAACATCAGTGAAAAATTCGATAAGTTTCTCAACTTTCAAATAGAAAAAAAATCTTTCGATAAACCGCATGTGTTATTGTATTTTTTTTTCTCTTTTTGCAAGAATCATTCCTCAGCTTCATTCATTCAACTCAGCGTTGATTTCATTTACCAACTCATAGAAACTCATGACTGATTTACGAGTTCATAGTTTTTTATACTGTAAACGGTTTGATGTTGTTGTTGTTCTTGTAACATATGTAGTTCATAAAACAAAAACAACAACAAAAAGAATGAGAATGCGAATAAGAAAACCCAGAATAAGAAGCAACGCATCCAAGTCAGTGGTTGATATTCAATCGGCTTCTTTTTCTTTGTTCCACTTCCATTCAATTGCTCATTCTTTCAATGCTTCAAAAGTAATCTTCTTCTTTTTTCCAGATCTTGGTTTAGTTTTTCTTAAAGTTCGAGCTGCTGTTGCTCTAGAATCATATATTTTCAGCGGCTAGACGAAGCGCCATCCACCGACTTTTTCCATTACTAGTTTATCATAATCATTATCGTCATCATCATCATGGTCGTTATTAGCATCGTAGTGAATCTTTTGATCCAATCTGCTCAATGTTCTGTGTTTCCGTTTTAAAGCACACAGAACCGTTATATAGCTGTGATGGCTTGTTTTTCTTTTTCAATCAATGTTGTTGTGGTTGTTGTAGTTGCAGCACTAGTAGAAGCTGCTGTTGTTGTTGTTGTTGTTGTTATACAGTTGGTTCTTCTCTCCGTTTAATTAAAACAACCGGCTTTTGATCGATTGTCTTTTTGTAGTCGATTTATAGAAAATTTCGAAGATGCCGCAACGATAACAACAACAACAACAACAACAACAATGACAACAATAAGTATAACAATAAAAAGAATCAAAAACAACAAAATAAGAATTAATAATAGTAGTTATAACAACAGTATTCAACATTTTCTTCTATAGAGTCATCAGCTGGTTTCTGTTTGAATTATTTAATTGAATTTAGAAATAATTTATTTGATTAAGTAATTAATTAAAATCGAATGAAATAATTTAAAAAGAAACCAGCCAGTGGCCCACACTTTATACAGGTTCTTCTCCGGAAATCTTCCGAATTCGCGATTAACGATTTTCACCGAAAATCTTAATCGGTACTTTATATCAACTCCAACTGCGATCCTTATTAAGCCATCATCACTTATTTCAGATATCGTGTAAATGGACCGAAAATTCATCGGAAAACTGATCTCGCTCAGTTTCCAGTACCGCCGCGTGGAAGTTCCGACGACCCGTTGGCCGACCCATTTGACACACCAGCATATAGCTTTAAGTTCCGTACTCCTGATCAAACCAGGACAGAAGAAAATGACGAAACGGGCCGAGTGAGAGGTAAGCCATCATGTCCCAGCCATTAGCAATATCTATTTACACCTGGTATCTGTTTTTATCCGCCCTCCTACCCTCTTTCCACAGGGCTCTATTCCTACATCGATGACATCGGTGAACGTCACAGTGTTCGTTATGCTGCTGGTGCTGGGATCGGTTTCCAGGTATCGAACGCCATCGCCGACACCCCGGCAGCAGTGGGTTATGCAGCGCCTCTTTATAAAGCTCATCCTCAGACACGTGGTAAAACAGCCGTGCAGCGTGGCCCGAATGGTAGCTACAAACTGATTGCCGCCGGTCCAGATCACCGTCGCGCTGAAAGTCGTGGCTCCGATGGGTTGGTGCGTGGCACCTACTCGTATCTTGACGATAAGGGTGTTCAGCGTACCGTGGAGTATATAGCCGGCGCCGGTATAGGGTACCGGGTGGTGCAGAATAGTGTGGGCCCCGGTACACATGTGAATCCTTCTGTGAGCGATTTTCGTCTTAACGACGCGAACTTTAAACTGGCCAATGATTTCGGTAGAGGTGCTGGAGCCGATTCAGGATTTGTGGCAGGCCCCGGAGGTGGTAGCGACAGACCAAATGGCAGCGGAGGTGATGGTGAATATTTGAAAATAGCCAGTTCGGGAAGTATCAGTTCGAGTGATGATAGCGATGGTGGTGATGATGATGAGGGTAATGCGAATCTTCGATCGGGAGGTGTTGGCAGTGATAAGGGAGTCGGCGGTGGAGGTTTGGGAGTAGTTGCTGCTGCAATGGGAAAAACGGGCTCTAAAGTAAACCTAAAAAATGATCGCATGGGTGCGGCGGCGGCTTCGGTAAGTCGCGGAAATACACGCTTCGATGGAGGTGGAAATGCCGGTAATGAAGATTCTTACGACGCAGGGGCAGATCGAAATTCCGCATCGGAGGGGGGCTCTGTTAGTGCGAAATTAGGTGGGCGTGGTGGTAATCGACCCTCTAGCAATCGCAATACTCTGGCAGCGGATCGAGCGGCAAACAGAGATCGCGCTCGTAATCGAAATCGCGATCGCTTCAGTGGGACCGCGTCGACGGGTGGCAGCAAAACACGCCAGGATGGCGGCTACAATTATCGGCCTTCTTCATCATCGTCAAATAATAATTATAATCTCAATGACGACGATGTCGGTGGCTCCTTGCCGCCGCTAATTACCGCCAATCGAAAAATTCTCGAAATGGAGCGCAGACGTGACTGGATCGATCGACAGCGCGATTCTACCATCATTCAGAATGTAGGAAAGTGGTACATAGGGTTGCCGCCGGGCCAGAGTGTGCGCGCGCATGTGCAGAACATCGACTTGTTGCCACTGGGCAGCCGCCACGTGCCCTCGCCCGCGGAGGCGCTGCGGCAGGACGAGATCGCCGATATGGTTGCTTCGTTGGAATCGGGCTCTGGACTGATGCGATCGCCGGCGTTTCGTAGCAGCTAGAAGAAGTATGAAAGAAGTACGAAAAAGAAGACAAAAACAACACAGAACTAAATAGACTTTAAGCTTTAAACGAAATTTTTAAAAAAATAGACTTTGTAATAATTTGAAAAAACTTTAAAAGAAACTAAAAAACACAAACCATATTTTCAATAAAATAAAACATAGGAAACTTGAAACAAATGTCAGGAACTCCATATTTTTTTATACGTTTATAAGTGATGCAGATAGTAAAATTTAAAGAACAGAAAATATATCAAAATTAAAGTTTTCATAGGAAACGAAAGGAAGAAGCTAGTTGAAAAAAGCGCGTACCAGTCTAGATTAGTCTTAGTATCGTTTTCGACCAATTGCAGGTCCCAATTACTTATTCTATTCTTACCTTGTTGAAGCCTTGAAGAAGCTTCGTTCATAATTATTAGGAATTCAGAATTCGAGCTCATTCTACCAAATGAGTACACCTTCAGAGCTCCATTAGAACTCATCAAGTTTTGAGCTCTTCACATTCAAAAAAAGACTTCAAATTGCATCTGAAAATTTAACCCGAGACGAAGATTTTGTCCAATCCGAGTATCAGTTGCGGCTCATCTCAAGGTAAAATCAAGCTCACCCTTCCCCCCGCCCCCCAACCGATCATCTTCTGAGTGTCGCATCTGCCGCTGTAATTGCTCTTGATCGCTCCGATCATCGGCATCGGATATCAAAATAACATCTAAATTCAAGAAACAAGCTCACACGCAGATTTCTTTCGGAAGGGGCTCGGTTAAGGGCGGCTCTGCGGTCGCCAATCAGATCATATAAGAGGTGCCAACACTGTCGGGGCCGCACAGTTTGTAGTCAACGCTTCAGCGTGTCAAGTGTGGACCGAATCCGAAATCGAAGTCAGCGTCGAAGTCGACAAAGATGAAGATGAAGTTATTCAGAGCTATGTACCTGATGCTCTGGTTGGGTTTATTTGCAGGAGTTCTTCAAGGACAAGCGTTTCCAGTCACGCCTCCAACTTTAAGTGATCCTGCTGAAGCTGCTACTGTCGCTACTACGTATTATTTCGCCGATCCTGGAGGTAGTTACAGTTATGCATATCGCGGTAATAATGGGTTGGAGGGACAGCAGAGCGCTGATGATGCAAACGAGGTTACCGGTCACTACAGCTACTTCGAAAATGGGATACCGTACTTAGTCAGGTATACCGCGGGCGTGAATGGTTATCGTCCCCAAGTGTTTATGGCTTCGCAAGCGGACCCGCTGGATCCGCTAAATCTCAGCTCTTTTATGGAAAGAGAAGCTCTGAGAACCACAACCCCAACAACAACCACATTGGCACCACCAGCTGCAGTTTCTCGGACTTTCGGACAGACGCAACCTCTGCAGATATCGCAAAGTTTGTCGCTTTCCCCAGCATCTGGTTTCATAGCCAGCAATTTAACGCCGCTTGCAGCCTTTAGCAACAAAAACAATAAACATAACATTCAAGTGTTCAGTGAAATCAACGCTCCAAACGAGGAAGGAGGAGAGATGGAGGATTCAGATCAGCCCGAACCGTACAGCTTTTCCTATAACTCGGATTTGTCATCGCACAGCGAAAGCGGTGACAAGGATGGTCACGTGACGGGCAAATATTCTTACATCGATGAAGCTGGATATCATGATGTCTCGTATAAAGCAGACACTGAAGGTTTTAGCATCGTTGGCAGCAGCTTGGCCACTCCAAAGCCAGTGATTATCATCCCACAGGCACCGGTTCAGTCGCAGAGACAAAATGTTATTCATTATAATAGGACACCACAACATCCCTTGGCAGCAGCCACAACTTTGACCAAAAATAGCTACCTGAATGCAGCGCCGACCCCTGCTTCCCCTCCAGCCCCAGAATCGGGTCGTTCGTTGCGCAAGTTTCGCAGATACACAAAATGGTAGCTACAAATTGTGTCGAGTGCGATTACAAAACTTCTACGTCTTCTTTTATTTTATTGTGATTACTATATAATATGTATTTTTATAGATTTTTATTTAACTTTTATAAATCATTATGTAACTCATAAATTTTTATGTAACTTTTATATAAGAAACATTAATTTTTATTTTTTTCTTGTAATAAATTTTGACTGGTGTTGGGTTTGAGAAAACAACGTCTATAATGTTGTTAATATAATAAAATTCGGTTTCATTTCATCATACGAAATGGATTATTATTCATTATTCTTACAATATAAATACAAAGGAGAAAATGTTTGTTTGGTTGGTGAAAGTGACACAAATCCTGTGAAGAATCCCATTTTAAAGCTTGCCACTTCCATTTCGGGTACTTAGGGGCAAAGTTTTCGTTCGCTGTAATATTATGGGCATATAAGGCTCCTCTAAACTTTTTGAAGTTTTCTTTTTCGTACGAACCTGATTCAGCCGTGAAGGTCAGACGTATATACACACCAACTTTTTTATATATTAAGATGTATGTATATAATTCTATTATACTTAATCCCATTTAATTTATTTTTACCCTTCCTACCTCAAAAAAACACCCAGGAACCTTATCCGCTACTTCTGTTGTGGTACTGTAAGACTTGTAATTAAAAACTCAGTAAATAGTGTTAAATTCATTTTACAATATATTAATTTATTTTGTATTTTAAAAACTCCTTATTTAACAGTAATATTGAAATTTATATAAACGAAAATGGTATGCAATATTAGCATGCATTATAAACCACTTATTCTAATATCATTATTTGTTATTATGTCTTCATTCTCATTATAAAATATGTTATTTCTTTTTTTAGGAACTCATTTAAAATTAAGATAAAAATGACATAAAGGAAAATATGCAATATTAGCATACATTATTAATTATATCCTTGGTTTCATTAGAAACCAATTATTCTAATATCATTAGTTGTTATTAAGTCATTATAAAATATTTCATTTCTTTTTTTAGGATCTCCTTATTTAAAATTAAGATTGAACATGAGATAAACGAAAATGTTATGCAATATTGGCATACATTATTAATGATATGCTTGGTTTCATTAGAAACCACTTATTCTAACATCATTACTTGTTATTATGTCTTCCTTCTCATTATAAAATGTTTTATTTCCTTTTTTAGGAACTCCTTATTTAAAATTAAGATTGAAAATGATTAAGATTATTAATGATATGCTTGGTTTCATTAGAAACCACTTATTCTAATATCATTACTTGTTATTAAGTCTTCATTCTCATTATAAAATATTTTTTTTCCTTTTTAGGATCTCTTTATTTAAAATTAAGATTGAAAATGACATAAAGGAAAATGTTATGTAATATTAACATACATTATTAATGATATCCTTGGTTTCATTAGAAACCACTTATTCTAATATCATTACTTGTTATTAAGTCATTGTAAATTATTTCATTTCCCTTTTTAGGATCTCTTTATTTAAAATTAAGATTGAAAATGACATAAACAAAAATGTTGTGCAATATTAGCATACATTATTTCATTAGAAACCAATTATTCTAATATCATTACTTGTTGTTATGTCGTCATTCTCATTATAAAATATTATATTTCCTTTTTTAGGATCTCCTTCTTTAGCATTAATATTCAGGAATGTACATATGAGGAAATGACAAACGAAAATGTTATGCAATATTAACATACATTATTAATGATATGCTTGGTTTCATTAGAAACCAATTATTCTAATATCATTACTTGTTGTTATGTCTTCATTCTCATTATAAAATATTATATTTCCTTTTTTAGGATCTCCTTCTTTAGCATTAATATTCAGCAAGATACATATGAGGAAATGGCATAAACGAAAATGTTATGCAATATTAGCATACATTATTAATGATATCTTTGGTTTCATTAGAAACCAATTATTCTAATATCATTACTTGTTATTATGTCTTCAATCTCATTAAAAAATATTTGATTTCCTATTTTAGGATCTCCTTATTTAACATTGGTATGCAATATTAGCATACATTTTTAATGATATTCTTGGTTTAATTTTAAACCACTTATTCTAATATCATTACTTGCTTTTATGTCTTCAATCTCATTACAAAATATTTTATTTACTATTTTAGGAAATAATATTTATCTCCTTATTTAACATTAATATTAAAAATTATATGCACTAAAATGGTATACACTGCACTACACTTAGCATACATTGTTTATCATATCCTTGGTTTGATTATAAACAACTTATTCTACTTATTACTAATTCAATATTCAAAAAAAGAGTATTTTAATTTAAACAAGAATAAGTTCTTATACATTACTCTATCCTTTAGATAAGCGTAATAAATTTGATTTCATCATTTCACAGCTTCATTTAAAGTACTATAATACGCTCGACACAGCCACATAGATAATCTTCATAAAACACATGCCAAAAGCCAAACCAACTTACTTTTTAGGAGAAGCAGGTATCGATAACACTGAAAAATAGTTAATGTTAGTACTTATCTAAAATAGCCAAATGTACCACTTCAAGCCTACCAGACTACTTGGACAGCGTTCCTTCACATCCAATCATTGCAAAAGTCGTTGTGCAAAATTCTGTACAAAGCGTGGCAAGCTGTCAGGTAGCCCATCACCACTACTAACCATCCCATAGGCGGAATACAAATCCTTTAACACCCTCAATCTTAAATCGGGGGGCAAACCCCCCGTAGTAGGCACTTTTATCAAATAAGACCCAAAACCATGACCATAACAAACCTTGTGCTCACATATAACACAACCTCTCCTGTAAAGAGCATCCTGCAATATACTTATTGGATCCCCAATTCCAGACACAAAGAAACACCGTTCACAATATATACAGAAGAGCAAGTATACCTCACATTTTCTCATTTTCACTGTCCTGTTATCGTTTCTCAACAATATGTCTAATTTCTCAAAAACGGTACTTGCTTTTGACACCGTGGGCCAGTGCAACTTATATTCCTTAGAAAGGACACCAATTATCTTCGAAACACCCACACTCAAATAACGCATGGAGTTATTCATTGTTATTAAAGAGAGCCCCATATATCCACCCCCATCTCCCTGAAGATTATCGGAAACAACACGACCCCCTTTTGTCCACTGAATCTTATCATTTAGATCGCAAAATCTTCTTAAAAACTCCCTCAACATCATTTTTCTCTCTTCTACTTCACCTAGGATTCTTATCGATATTCCACTTGCCACCGACAGCCACACTGCATGTTTACTCACTTCTGCATGAAAAACTTCGCTCACCAAATTCCTCGGATAAGAATTCATATAAAAATACTCTTCCAGGTAGCTTAAATCCTGATTGAGGAACCTATTCGAAGTTCGCGTTAATGATTTCACTACAAATTGACGCAAAGTCCCTGCTTTCCAGGAAAATTTATTCCATGACAAGTAATTTATGTTCGTAGCCGACTTCATCGGTTTTCTAGAAGTGGCGAAGTACAATCTATGCTCAGCCCTAACAATCAACACATCTAAGAACGAAATCCGTTTCTCACATGATAATATACTTTTATACACACTATCCAATCCAGTCTCTTCTTTTTCAACTGTAACTTTCAAATCTGTGTACTCCTGGAACTTTTTTACAAATAGTTCACATATGTCTTCAGGAATATATATAAGAAAATTATCTATATATTTCCAATAGTTCACAATTCCAAATTGTTCGAAAAACTCTTCTTTATGTAATTCCAAAAAGTAATCCAACACAATGGTAGCTAAGATGTTTGAGTCACAGCACCACTCAGGCAAACCACACACTTGTCTATAAGTTGCAACCCCAAACATAAAACAGTTGGCATCATCGAAGCAAAAATCTAAACATTTAAAGAACAAATTCCTATCCAAACCAAATATCTTCTCATATTCTGGTCCATGAAGTAGATTTTTCAAACGCCTAACAATGGTAAATTTGTACATGCTAGTGTACATATCCACAATGTGAACCTTCACAAAAACATATCCTCTACATAATGGTAACGTACCCATTTTTAACACGACCTCATCAATATCCCCCACATTATTTGGATTCAGCTTACTTTTAAATAATCTAGTTAACAGGTCGCTAACCATTTTCTGAATTGGGTACGTATACCACCCGACTGTACTGCAAATCGCCCTGCAAGGTTGGTTAACCTTATCCGTCTTCACAACACCAAACAAGTATGGTAAACGAATGTAATTTTCTTGATAATTTCTCAACCAACCCCGAACCTCTTTACTTAAATACTTTGGCTTCTCATCGTCGCATCGCTTCTCATCTTCGCATCGCTTCTCATCGTCTGATCGCTGTTTATAGGGGTCCAACAAAGACTCCCTTAAGCTAATAAATTTGTTGCGGATTTCTTCCCGTTCACTAACAATATTACACATAGACACAAACACTCCCCGTCTAACACACTCACCTATCCAGTTATTCATTTTCGTTTCATAAGCGCCAACTCTCATCAAAACACTACTACAACCTTCATCACTTTGCACAAGTAACAAATCTTTATACTGTTTAAAAAACTGATTGGCCTGCTCATACATAAAAGCTAGAACCCTATTCTGTTTACTCAAGACTCCAGCCCTTTTCTCTTTCCGCAAGGCTTCACTCAAAAACTCTATCCTATCAATAAAATATGTTCTAGGATCCGAGCCCCGCAAAACCCCTTTATCAAAAATGATATGACTGGCCTCAATACCATCGTGAACACGAAAACCACCTGGCGGACGAAATCCAGGTCCATAACTTAACAAAATCCTAACCGCCCGTGGAACTTCATAGGTGGTAAGATTTACCATGCCCCCCACAATCTCACGAGGACACACTTCTTCTAATAATTCATTAGGGTCACTTAAATCCCACTTTCCAGAATAACTTTCTATCTCAACACAATCTAATTTCATCCGCTTATGTTCCAGCTCACCACACTTTTCATCATCATCACGTTCCCGCACATTTCGAGCTCTGCTACTCGTAGTTGGTTGTTCTCCGTCGTCCACGCTTACTCCAATCTCTTCTATGTCCTGCTGTTCGGACTTCACGATGGTATCATTATTTTCGTTGCTAATCGTAGTTCGTTGTTCTCCGTCGTTCACGCTTACTCCAATATCTTCTATGTCCTGCTGGTCGGACTTCACGATGGTATCAATATTTTCGCTACTAGTCGTAGTTGGTAGTTCTCCGTCGTCCACGCTTACTACAATCTCTTCTATGTCCTGCTGTTCGGACTTCACGATGGTATCAATATTTTCGTTTCTAGTCGTAGTTGGTTGTTCCTCATCATCCACGATTACTCCAATCTCTTGCTGGTGTCCTATTGGAGTAATCGTGGAATCAGGTATGTCCTGCTGGTCGGACTTCACGATGGTATCAATATTTTCGCTACTAGTCGTAGTTGGTAGTTCTCCGTCGTCCACGCTTACTACAATCTCTTCTATGTCCTGCTGGTCGGACTTCCCGGAGGTATCAATATTTTCGCCACTAGTCATAGTTGGTTGTTCTCCATCTTCCACGATTATTCCAATCTCTTCTATGTCCTGTTGGTCGCACTTCACGGAGGTATCAATATTTTCGCCACTATCCATAACTTATTCATCAAAGGTTTTCAAAAGTTTTCGTTCAAAATAAGTTTTCGTTGAATAAAAATCGGATATACTGAACAGCGTCCAACTTGTTTTAATTTGTCCCATAAATTATGAAATAAAAATGCCGACCAATATATCCAGCTAGCTGTCTTTTTCTCGCACACAGAAATATCATCGAAAAACGTTCTCTTTAATAGAGTACAACACAAGCAATTTCTACCTAATAAGAATGAGAAAACAAGACAATGAGATGGCATAAAATGTTTTTTTTTTTGCGTACAAACGTCACGTCGGCAATTAAAAAGCAATAGTGTCGTCATACAGAGGCACTGTTAAACTTTACATTCGGTGTGAAGTGCAATGATAGTACTATAATTTAAAATATTGCCTTGATTTGAGTTTTCTCTAAAATCTGTTGAATAGGTTTTCGATACATACATGTATCGATGATACAGGTTACATTATTAATATGAAAGATATGTGCTATGTATAGTTTTGGAGATATAGGCGCTTAAGTTTCAAATTTCAAATGGTTATAAAACTGGAACCGGTTGTGAGCCATAACAACAGCAAACGATTACAACAACAGCAATAATAACAACAAAATTGGAGCAACCGGACAGATCCCGATAGATGTTTTCAGTTATGTTTGACATTAGAATTGTGTGGATCCGTGACCAATGCTTTTTCATTGCAGACGTGACGTAGATGAGCAGAACAAAAACAGTTTTCTGCGTCGATCGGCGTAATCTTGTTGCAGTCATTTCTGATTTCTACTT
This sequence comes from Myopa testacea, assembly GCA_949629155.1. NCBI lineage: Eukaryota > Metazoa > Arthropoda > Insecta > Diptera > Conopidae > Myopa > Myopa testacea. Next base: position 34,242,295 of record OX451348.1, read on the forward strand.
AATAGTCATATTCACCAATCCAAACATTGAATAACCAAAAGGACCCTTTTTATTCTTAAACTATGTATTCCAAAAACAAAAAACTCACTACAATATTTGGAAAAGTAGAACAAATTCAAAAAGACTACCATAAAAACATTTCTCATTTCGTACATGCTCAGTAAACCCTTACTGTTTTTTACCATTATATGGTTTTTCCAGCAATGCTTAACTCGTACTTTCCAAGTAATAATTATTGTATTATTATTATTATTATTTGATGACTATACAATTTACATATTTCAGACTCTCTCAGACAACAAGAAATACATATGACGCGATTGCGTCAAATTTTTCGTGTAACACCACCCTAACATCTATAGAAAATTTCTTGCTACCGAGTTAGTTGAACACAACCCATTCTGTATTTACTCTGTTTTATAATCAGGCAGCACCGTCAATAGTTTTTCGGACAGTTAACATTCGTTTTTAATTTAATGGCACTTCCTTAAATCCGCAGAAGAAATAAATATGCAATGAATTCAAATACTTGTTTCTGCAAAACTATTTGTATCTTGTTTGCAAACAAACGTTACAAATAATCTTTATGAACAAGATTTATGTATTTGTAAATATTGTTCAACGTAATGGACACGTTTTTGTAAATAGATACATTTTTCCAAAGTAGAAGACACATTTAATTTTATGTTAGCTCCAAAATTGGCATACCGTTAGGAAGCTAAGTTAAATACCCTTCATTTATGTAAAGTAAGATTTTACCAAAAAATGCATATTTTTGGAGAAAACCCGATTTTAATATCTTTAGGACTCTTTCTGCCCCATTAATAAGTAAAACATGTAAAAAACCCACATAATTTTGAGGAAAATAACAAACTAGATGTCATTAGCTTTCCACAGCTATTTTTTTCGCCATAATCAGTGCTGGATTTTAGGAGAAAATCTTTTTTCCGGTTGAGTTCGAAGATTCTATGCTAAAATATCTATGCTGGATATCTTCTATAGTGAAGGAGATATAGGGAAACTAATTTCAATTTTCAAAGAGCTATAATTCAGAAACCAGGAACGGAGCAGAATATGTTTTTGGTGTTGTTGTTTAAGCTAATATTTATATATCTTCCCGTTAAAGGTTAATATTAAGAATTTCGGTTACTATTGAAAATCGGTCACAAAATATAATTTGTGTGAAATATTTAAATAAATGTAAGTAAACAAATAAAAATATCAATGTAATACAAACAAGTTAACACTGTGAAATTTCATTTCAAAAAAATTGTGTGTTGCAAAAAAATGTTGCAAAATACACAAAAATTTATAAATATTTAGAAAAAATCGACCATTCAATGGATCGATTCACTTTTACTGTTATCAATAATTTCAAGGTGCTTTTGTTTGTCTTATTTTAATTCATTTCATTTATATTTTTGCAACAGTTACGATTTCTCGTACTTCACACGGACGTGCAGCAACACAATAAAATGCATAAATTTAATCAGTACGAATTTCAATTAATTGAACCTCAAGTAAGTCAGTCGAACCTCAAAATATTTCGAGTGTGCAAAAAAGTTGAAAACTGAAAAAAAAACCCAGCCTCAATACGCCCACTTTAGCGACACATCGACGATGTTGCACTCGACAGTAAGCAAATCGTACGTATAACGTGCGTGTGTGTCTAGAATTTAAAGAGACTTTGACGAAAGTGTGACCAAATTAAACTGGAGCTACCACATAGTAGAAAACAACAACAACAACAACAGCAAAAGAAAATAATTAGAATAACAACACCAAATTTGAATACCGTTAATAATCTTCTCTGTTTTAGTTTAAAACCAGAATATAAACCTTTTCACTGAGTTTAGAGAATATTTTTCTCATCACATACAATGGATAAATATGGATAACATAAATGGTAATGATAAAATATTGGATAACAATCAATAAACAAAAGACAATAACTGTTTATTTTAACAAAACTTTAATAATGACGTCATTAAAAAAAACCCTTTAATAAAAAGAGTGAAGGTCCAAGGAAGCTACAATCGATCGTTGAAATTTCCAAGATTTTATTGCATTCAAATATAATGCATTCTTTCAATTATTTTTATTATTTTATATGCTGCTGTCTTTTTCTAAATTTGATTTTGAGGAAATGTAAAGTTATAAAAAATGTGTAAATTATAAGATTGAAGTTGGTCCATTAAACCGTTATTCTTGAAAACAAAACAAACAGTCGAATGACCCGGAATCGAATGGAGTTTAAGTTTGAATGCGTTCAACGTGGCTTAGAAAGAGAAAGAAAGAGAGAGAGAGAGAGAGAGAGAGAGAGAGAGAGGAAGGGAAAGAAAACAACTGGAAAAAGTGTACAAGCAAATTCAAGCGTTGATTTTGAAGATAAGAAATGTCAACATCAGTCACATTCTCACATCGTCTGAACTTCACGTTAAACCTGAGAGATTTCCGATGAGCGTCAAGAATATTAAACAAAATCACTTGAAGTAAAGTGAAATTTCAACGAAAAATCAACAAACACAAAAGACCAGAAGAAACAAACATCTCTCGGAGATCTCAGACATCTTCTCTGGTTGACTGAATGCATAATTCGATCATTAATTAAATGCAACTAGCAAGTGACATGTTTAATTATGTACGTACACTTTAATGACAGTTTAAATGACAGTTTAATTGACCTCTTAGATCATCAGAGTTTATAAAAAAAAACAAAAAAAAAATCTTCGTCTTCCTTTTAATCTTGTGCATATTCTTTTTTATTCTTCTGTTTCTTCTTTTTATTTATTCTTTGTGAATCGATTGATTCCTTGTTCTTTACGGTATTTATTCATTATATTGTCAAGTTATTGTTTATTATACTCGAAAGAGGTTCTCTGCTTCTCTTTTTGTTTTCTTTTTAGCCATCCTAAAGATCCTAAAGATCTCTTCTTTAATTTATTTTTTTCGTTACTTTATTTTATAATTTGTCTTAATATTTGTTTGTTATTTTTTTTCTTTAATTTTATTTTTAAACTTTTTTATTTTTCGCATCCTGAGTGACACAAATCACCCAGTCTACAGTCACTTATGATGCTTTTTACGATGCTTCAGTTTACACGAAGGTCAAATTTTAATTTAAATTTTGATGAAGTAATCATCTTATAGAATAATAAACAAGGATGTCATGAAAAAAGAGATCACAAAAGATTATCTTTCACTGTGAACAATTTTTGGGATTCAAACAACATTTTTTCTCGTCATTCGATTCATTAAAATTTAATTCGATAAGAATGAGTTTAATTGAATTGAAATAAAATTGCATTCAATTGAATTGTAATTGAATTTAATTCTATTGAAACTGCATTGAATTGAATTGAACTTGAACACCGTTTTTCTTATTCCTGAATCATTTTGCTTCAAGTTCTTTCTTTTTCTGAAATTTTATATTAATCCTGAGTGCTACATTTCAAGTACTCAATACAGTGAGTGTACTGAGATCAGGGTTTATTTTTGACTCTTTTAATGGCAGTTCGTTTAGTCAACTTGTGTGCTGTCTCTCATCTTCTTTGTTCTTCTTGTTTCTTATCGTTCCCTCTCTGCTCTTCGCCTATCTTATCGGCTCTTCCCCTTCCCTGTCCTTCCTTTTTTACCAACGAAAACAGTACGTTTTCAATTTGTTGATGATGGTTTTTTTATGAAGGTTTTACAAATCAACAGCAATAATTCTTGGAACTTAACTCGATCTGTTGATGAGTTTGTTGAAATTATGACAGAATCAATGTGTTGAGCATGACGTTGAGTGTGAAATGCGTGGGGCATTCATGCATGCATGATGGCCGATGAACGATTGTGGAAAACGGTGAGCAAACGTAAATCAATCAGACTTTCTTTAAATTCCACTGAAATGAATTAAAATTAAATTTATTTTTAATGATTGAATTTTTACTAAAGAAATAAGGAGTCTCTGAACTCGCTACTGTCTGGATGTAAAGCTGTCCCGCCCCATTCCACCCACAGTTCCGTTTTGCACTCCACCCCCCCTCCCACTCCCCCTCCACCGCGCTGACTCCCGACAGTTTACTGTGGGTGTGGATTTCACTTGACGGCTGGAATTTCTTGAGCGCTACTCTTTGTTGATCCGTAACTAATTCCTGCTTTTATTACTGTTGACTGTTGTTGTATACAATGTTGATGACTGTTGATCATTGTTCTTGTATACAATGTTGATGACTGTTGTTACTCTTGTCATTGTTGTTGTTCTTCTTCTTATTGTTGCTTGTTTCTTAGTCATCGCCGAAGCAGTTGTTTAAAGGCTCAGACACGATTTTATTTTTAATCCGCAGACATGATTGGAATTTTGTTAAAAACCAACAAAAACGAATTTAGATCACAAAACAATACAACAAGCAAAACAATTAATATTATTAGGACAAAAAAAACACAAACACAATAGCCTACAATTATAAGGACGAATAAAATGAAGCAGAAGAAGATTTATTTATTGGCGGCACTTTGTTTAGCTCAATAAAACCCTAAAAAAAACACAAACGAAATTAAAATAGAGACTAAAAAATGCTTAAGGCGTATTTTAAAGAAAGAGTTCAAAATTACAAACATTAAGGAAAAAATAAGTACCAATAAAAAATGTAACTAAAATATTCAACAGTTTTTTATTTATTGTTGTAAAATAACAAAAACCTTAATAAAAAGTATTAAAAAAGAGTAAAAAGGCGAACTATTGAAAAATTAAAAAAGTAGAATTAAAACTAGCCGTGAAAAAGTATAATTAAAAATAAGTATTTAACTGAAAAATAATCATTATATTAAATAATACATTTATGAAGGATTCACTGTTGAAAGTTTGCTTTAATTCTCAGAGTTCGTGTCTTAAGTCTTTCCTTTCAGAGTAGACTACAAAGCAGACAGAAAATAGTAAAAATCGGTGACAAGAACTATCTTAATTTTTGCTGTTTATTTTCTATTTTATTAGTTAATGATTTATAATTAAATAATGAAAAGAAATTTGGTCAAAAATTCTTAACTGAACGCAAAGAATTTCTCTCGTTTCTGCTGCTGCTGGAGATCTGCTGCTGCTGCTGCTCCGCTTTGCAAATGAAATCCTACGCTCATCAGCGCAGGCATCGCATTTAAAGCTGCGACCGAGTTTAAATTCACGCTGTGTATGCGATGATTTGCCTCTCCGTAGCGGAATCCGTTTCTGTTTCTGTCTTCCTCGACGTTGTTGTTGTTGTCGCTGCTATAACAGTCTTCTTCTTGATCGCCATCGTCGATCGCATTCTCACTTTGATAATGAAAAAGTTATAAACTCGTGTCACCGGCGCTTCACATCGCAGTCAGTTCAAAGCCGTCGTCAAAGTTGGTAACGTCTTCTTCTTCCTCCTCTACTGCGTTAGCGTTTTCTTTTAAGGCTTTCAGTAGTCTGTCGCTATCGGTTACTCTTGTTGCCGGTGACAAAGCCAAGTGTAACGCAGCTTTTGAAACATTTTTTTTAAAACATAAAATAAAAACTTAAAAGTAAAGGATTAAAAATAGGATTCGTGTTAAGTGTATGTGAGAAAAAAGGAGAACAAATACTTGACAATATTATTGTGCTTTGTATGGCTCTTTGGTGTCCTTAAGTTCCAAGTCCTGCTTTCAAAATCAACTCTTTGAGCAATTCAACCGGCATTCGAAGGACACTCAACACATTTACGGAAAATAATCCTTTCTACAAGGGACAAAAATGAAGCTGTTCTTAAAGCTGGTAAGTAGTATTTATTGTTAACGTAAAACGCTTTCTTTTGTTTGAAAAGATTTGTTTTTGAAAAGTTTCCTTAAAGTAATTGATTAAAAAACAAAATAATTTAAGAAATTCAGTCGTTAAAAAAAGTTTAAAAAATCCTTAAGTAAATAACTAAATCGAAATTGAAACTGTTTTGTCAAAAACTACCATTTAGCGGAATTTTGAATAACAGAACAACGCAACTCAACTCCTTCAAGTTTGTTGCTTAAGTCTTTGGATTGATTCATGAGATGCCTGAATGTCGAAATTCTTTTGTGCACGTGATGATTATGAAAAGTTGATGATAATTATTAAATTATTCAAATAGTTGAAATTATTAAAGAAATAATAATATAAAGAATATTTTAATAATATTATATAATACAATACTATGTATAAAAATATTGAAATATAAAATAATTAAATTAATGAATTAAAAGTAAAAGAAACTAAATAACTCGTTCATTTACTATCTCTAAAAAATCTTTGAAATCTTTTAAGGAAAAAAATCTAGAAATTTCAAATAAATTTCAATACAAAGCATTTTTTAGCTTTAGAATTTTACTCATTTATTTTATTTATATTTACTTTAAAGATGTTAGATAGATATGAGTTATCTGATTTGTGGATCATAGAAATAATTAAAATGCATTACTTGTGCTCCGATGAGACGCCGCTCTGCTTGCAAAAGCTACATTTCAAGGATCTTTTTAATCTTTAGAAAATATCAACAAAGCATCACAATCGTTGCTGGAATACTTAATAATGTTTACATTATTTTCTTGTTGCGATTTTTCTTAGACATATTTTTTCCTTATTTCTTTTATTTGTATTATTTTTTTGTTACTTTTTTGTTTTATTTTATTTATGAGAAATGTTTGTGTTTATAAAAATGTTTGCGCTAAACTAAAATCATTGCTTTTCTCTGATCTACTGAAATGTTTGCTTCCTTCAATATTTCAGTATTTTTCTTCAATTCGCACTCTTTTAAGTGGCACTCGATCTAGTTTCTTATAATAGTTATTAATAATTTATTTAATCAGAATAAAGCTATGCACCACATTCGTTTGGTTTCATTTCTACAGGTTACGAACTTCTTGGCTTTGTTGTTGCTGTTGTTGTTGTTGTTGTTGTTACTGTTGTTGTTGTTAGCATGTTGGCTGAGTCTTTTTTCTTGTTTTTTTTTCTTTTTTTGTTAAATGAAACGTGAGTTCAACGAGTTCGTTGTAATGTTAATTTGTTGATTTTGTTTTATGTTCTTCTTTTTAAGCATAAAAAAACAATATTACTAATAAAAATAACAACAAAAACTGCTGACTTTCACTTTGCAGTGAGAAGCTTTTGTTACTGTTAAACGAATCAATGTGAAAAACTTTGATAACAGTATGTAAAAAATAAAAGAAAATAATAGAATTCCTAGAAATATGATTTATAATGTGACAAAAGTAAAAGAATGAAAAAGAAACGATTGATTTCTTTAACTAACTTTTGTATTGTTATCCGGTTCGTAAAAGGATGCATATTTTAAGTTCTCCTCATAGTCACATACTCAATCATGGCTACGTCACAAGCTGCGCTTTAATTTAGGAGCGACCACTAAATATGGCTCTCTGAAAAAGAAGAAGCAAAAACATATGCATATCTTTCCTGCATGTTTAACCATTTTTAGAACTGTTGAAGGTAGTATCGTGTATGTGATTATATGCTTGATCTGCGTCACCTTCTGCGTCGATTTAGCCCGGTCCGTTGTCCGTTCGTCTGTCTGTGGAAATCACGATTACAGGAGAACGAATATGAGTATAGTCATGAAATGCAGCACGAATATTCTCTCTCTTTGATATCGAAAATGGAGAAAATCGGACCGCTAACACGCCTATCTTTCAAGTATATATTATTTCATCCGATTTGAGAGCTGAATTTCTACATAAACACTCTCTATCAAGCTTTCCCATCCCATGGAGAAGCTTCCCCTGATTCATTCTCATTATCGAAAGCTTTTCCCATGGGTCAACATCTGGGTGACATCTGGGTCAATGCCCGCCCCAGCATCACCGGTCTCTAGTTTGGGTCCATCTGTGTGCCGGATTCTTGAGCCTGTAGTTCCCGGACAATGCGGTAATTTTTCAATATTTGGTGTCTAATATTTTTACACATTTTTATATAACTTCTTTCTACATTTAGATCGATTTTGTACACATGATTGCTTTGAAAAATGTTTGTAAACATTTTTGTATAAGCTCGTTTATGCATTTCTTATATACGTTGCTTTAGTTTTTGTTTTTTATTAATTTCTTGTCCATTACTTTGCATTTACTTTAACTTTAAATTATATTAAATATGTTAAATTTTGTTTATTTTTTCTTGTTGCTAAATAGTCTTTAAATGATTACAAAAATTGATTGTTCATAAAACTGATTAAGAATTCATTAAACGCTTATTAAAAAAACTACTTTACGAAATGACACGTGATGGCAGTAAATTACAATAAAATACAACAACAATAATTACAAGGAAACTAAATTTTTAAAATTATAGAAGAGTTGTATGTATAAACGGAGTAAATTTGAATTTCGAATAAACTTTTTATTGGTCTTTTAGAAAAAATTTGGTATTTTTTGTTGAAGTTTCGTTTTGTAATTTTAATGGTTTTTCGGTTTTTTACTCAAATCCTTCAACGTATAGCTTCCAATGTTTATCGGTGAGAAATTTGAGTACTCAATTAATTCAACTAACAAGACAATCAGTGGGTCAAGTTTATTTAGACACGTGCTCTATTTTATTTATTGTAGTTTCCATGAAATTAGGTTGAAGATTGACTTTAATTACTGTGATAAGTGATCAAAACTAGTTTTTGAACTTTTCTTCCTCGGAATCAGTCGCTACTTCTTTTCGTCTTCTTTTTCCATTTTCCTTCTATCCTTCCTCTTTTATAAGTTCTTCTTCTTCCTCTTTGTTTTAATGTTCTCTAACAATGTGTGTAAGTAAATGCAAATTATCACTCTTTGCGTTTTACTTAATTAAAAATCAACTCGATTTGAGATGAGAACAAAAATTTCATTTGCTGTTGATAAGTTTTCTAAGCAATAAAAATATTGTTGCTCTGTGCATCGTAATCAGAAAACAATAGAATCTGGATCACCAGCATCATCATTCATGTATTAATAGGGCTTTGGATAATATTTTAGATGGGGAAAAAGAGATCTTCAATGAGATTTACGGATTTATAGATCTTAGAGGAACTAATCGAATAAAGATGTTTCCAACAGAATTCATCGAAATATTAGCTACTCGAAATACGTCTCTATATAAATGAGATTTTACAGTAACTTCACTGTAAACAACATTTTGGCTTTTTCGTCGCTATAAAAACTTAAATTTTTCCTACAGAAGTAAGTTGTTGCTACATTAACCCAGGTTTGGTTGCTGTTAGTGAAGCTTCGTCATTCTAAACGAAGTGTTGGCCGCCGTGCAAGAAGTTTCGCTACTTTAAACGAATTTTCGCCACTTCAAATGAAATCTCGCTTCCGTAAAGGAATTCGCTAAAAAGAATTTCGCTGCTTTAAACTAAGAGTGGCTACAGCAAATAAAGTTTCGCCCTTCCAAATGAAGTTGTAAATGAAGTTTCGCTACTGTATACAAAGTGTTGTGACTGTCAGAGTTTAGAACACTGTACATATATACGAAAGTGTGTAAAAAATCCAACGACTTCGAGACATCGTTGGTCGAGTTCCTGTTCTTCTACACTTCAAGATAACAGAACAGAACAGAACAGAACAGAAAAAAGCTATCCCAATCTTTGCCAACAAACCAAATCAAATCGAGTTTAACCCTTAACTACAGACGTCCGATTATAGGAACGTTATAACAGACCACCGGTATTTTTTACCTGTTATACCAAATTAAAAAAAATATGTATATAGCAACTGGAAAATAAATATATTATATGCTTTTACATATTTCTAGGGTTTCTAGATCTAGTCAAAGCTGTAAAATTATTGAGTTACACACAAGTTACACAAGTTTTATGGGAAATATATATTTAATGAAATATATATTATTTCAAAAATATTTCGCAAAATTGAAACACTAACCGGTAAAAAATACCGGTCGTCTGTAGTTAAGGGTTAAGTGAAAAAAAAAAATAAACAATTCAGCTTAACCCACTTCAGAGGAGAACCAACGCAGCCAAGCCCAAAAGTTGGAAAGCCCGTTAATTAAAAGAAATAAAAAACAAAAAAGAGAAGCAAAATTATTCAAGAGATTTATTTAAAAAGCGAAACATTTCTAAAGAAACGTGCTTCAATTGTTAAGATTGTACTTGATGTTGTTGTCGAGGTTGGTTGTTGGCGATATTATATCGTAGTTGTTGTTATTATTGTAGCACCAGTTGTTGTTGTGGTTATTGTTGTTTTTGTAGTCACATCAATTGCATTTCCCTGATTTAGAATCTATTTTTTTCTCTATTATTATTGATGTTCAGTACTTTTTTTCTCACGTACATCAATAAATCGCAGAAACATAAACTTAATATTGAAGTTTCTAATAAAAATCTTTAACTGAGAATCTATATTAAAATTATATCCGGATAAATAAAATCTACCTAAGAATACATTTTATTCTAGGGTATTTCTTAAAATGTTCGTTTTATTTTTAAACTAATATATTAAGAGTTATCACCAAGCAGATAAATCTGAAGATCAGGTAGAAAAAAGTGAATGATACTTCACAAAACTGAAAAAGAGTGATTGAGGGGGAAAGGGTCAAAGGGACTGAGAGAGGGAGAGAAAGAGGGAGAGAGAGAGAGGGACTCTGGGCTCTTAGTTTGTTTAAGAGTTCATTGACTCTTATTAGATTATCGTAGATTCAGCGGTATTTTTTGATCGTTTTTAATTTTTTTTCTTTTTTTTTTTAAGCTGTTATTTTTGGATGTTTCTGCGGTTGGATTTCGTAGATCAGTCAGTCATTTAAATAACTTGATGATGGGTTCTCTAAGAAGTCGTAATTTATTTTACAATTATTTTCATTTAAGTAGAAATTTTAAAGCAAATTATTTGTGCTTTTTATTTGTCTGTTTGTCTAAATTTTAAGCGAATTGTTTCTCTCTATTTTCTTCTTTCATTTATCTGTTAGAATTTGTAAAAATGTATTTACTTGTTGTTGTGGTTGTTGGTTTTTTTCCCTTCTGTTTTTTTAAACTTAAACATGTCTAAGATGTTGTTTACAATTTTGGAACAGTTGTCATGAGTGGATGTGTGTGTGTGTGTGTACATATATGTATGTGTTAAATATTTCTCTTTTTTCTCTTTTTAATATGTAAAAAAAATCAAAACACTTTTTCGGTTACTGTTTTTGTTGTTGTTTCAGGTTCATTAAGATTTTGCGTCTTAAAAAAAAAATGTATTCATTTATTTTATGAATTCAATGCGTGAAACAAACAATAATCACGATGTGAATCAATTTAAAAGAATACAACTCTTTTAACCTCATTTCTCATTTCGGCTTCATTAAGCTTTCATAAGCTTGAGCAGCTTTTACTCCAACATCAGATCATCAAATTGAATTCTTACCAAAAAATACGCAGTTTCAAGTATTTTCTCTTTTTTGTTATCTTTTTATTACAGTTGAGAAGAATTAACTAAAGGAAACATTAAAGAAGAAAACACATAAACTTAAATATATTACATTCGTAATAAAAGATAATAAAAAAAGATATATATTTGCTAAAAAATTAAAAATAAAATCTTAAAGTAAATGTAAAAGTGATGAGAAGTGAAAGAATAATAAGAAATAATGATTTATACAAAACTTAATAAAATTAACTTTAATATAGTAAATTATATTAAATATAAATATAAAAAAAAAAACAATGCACATCTAATACAGAATTCAATTATATTGTAATAAAGAATTATTATAAACAATTGAAGAAATAAAGATTATGGCGATTAATAAAGTGAAATTATGAAAATATGCCAAATGAATTACAAATAATTTTTATATTTACATAAATAAAAATATAATTAAATAAGCTTTTTTATATAATTTCAGCTCTTATCTGTGGCAACAGCTGGTGTCTTTTTAGCCACAGCAGCAGGCAACCCCACTAAAAACCAGACTCCAGAAGTCGAGTGAGTGAAATATTGTTATTAATCTCTGTTAACTGAAAAAAGGACTAAAAACAAATAAACACTAATATGCTTTCTATGTCTGAACTACAATAATTACTCTCTCCGCGCTCTCTCTCTCTCTCTCTCTCTCGGTTTCTTTTAACGCTGTCCTATTCTCTGTGTCTATAATATGAGAATCTAACAAAAAATTATGTCTGCATGTTAGTGTTTAATAATAATATTGTTACTTAAAAGAGAAAAATGATATGCAAAAAAAATGTTCAGGGAAAAATACGCCAGATTCCGTAATAAAAAGCAAGGAGCCACATTCTATGAGGTTCAGAGAGTAGGTTGGGGAAAGACACGTCCACTGACGAGCACGTCATCGAAACTAAATCCATCAAATTATTAAAACACATCCAAATCGTTACTAACTCATTCATAAACTTTCTTTACACACTCTCGTTGTACTCCCTCTCATTTGAGTCTGAGTTTTTACAGTCTGAGAGTCTTGTAACTTTACAGATTTTCATTGTCATACCTTTACACTTCTTGAAGACGCTTACAAATTCCACACTCTCACATACAATCCCTTTCTCCCTCTCTCTCTCTTTCTCATACACACAAATTCACGCATCCTTCCTACTTATTTGCATTCAAGTTGTACCATCCGATCCTTCACTCATACCATCGAACATTGCTTCAATATTTCCTTCGCAGAATTCAAAAACAGAGACTCATCAGATTTCCTGACGATCTTGACAGTCTTCAGCTAGAATCAAATCAGACCGCGAAAAAAGAAGCCGAACGAATTCTGCACGAGATCGCTAAAATCAACGAAGCTTTCGGTTATGTGAAAAAGCAATCGAATTCACCGATCCGACCGGTGATACTGGATTCAGCACAATATCTATACCCGAATCCTAATCCCTATCATCCGTTCCTTGCACTCAATCAACACAGTTCGGATGACAGTACAGAAGCGCTACTGGTTCCCTCCATTAGATCGGTGAATTATGAGAGGAGTAGCGGGGAACAACTACAACAGCAACAGCTGATAAAAGAAGAAAAAACATTACCAGCACCTGGTGTTGCAACAACACCTAAAATCAAAACAAAACATCAACCAACTGAGAACCAGAAACAAGAGAAGATTGTCTCAAAGAGACCACAAGAAATAAAAACTATAATAAAAGACACCAAGAAGGAAGAGGGAACGTCTCTAGATCTAACTGTATCGTCCTCAAAGCAAGAGAAACCAAAAGCACCTGAAAATCAACACCAACAAGAAACCCGACCGAACGAAAGACCACAAGATAAATCGAAAAATGGAACCAAAAGTGACACCAAAGAAAAGGAAACGACCCGCGGTTCCGAGTTGCAACTTCAGGCTCAGTATTCGGATGCACCCCTTTCTCACTTTCACCCTCAGGAGACTGTTTACATGCCGCCGTCACAAGCGCTGGGAGAGTCGCCAGAGCTCTTAACACACTTCGCCATCCCGGTCCGCCTCTATAAATTAGATAAAGAGGAATACTTGCGCAACCAAGCCACACAAGAGTACCCTTTCAAGGGCTACAAAATAGTCGGTGATATTAATAACTTCTATGGACAGGCGCAAGCCAAATCCAAGAACAAGAACAAGACGAAAACCAAGTCAAAGGTAAAGTCCTCGCCCACGTCCAAATATCATCTCTTCCTGCTGCCTCGCGATATGGCGCTAAGTGCCGAAGCTGCCTCCAAGGAAGAGATAGAAAAATCGGTACAGAAATCATCCGATAAATCTCAGGAGTCTGGATCGGGTTCGAGTTCGCGGGAGGAGAAACTGGCCACTCATCGTCCGTTTAAAATTCAGGCGAGCGCAACCACCACCAACAACAATGGCGTCACCAATTCTTCGACAACCATGCAAATCATACGCAAACGCATCGTTCCTCGACCTTTCGGAGGCGGCCCAGCGGAGAAGGAAACCAACGTTGAGTCACAATCCGGCACCCTAAACCAGCAACGTCCAGGTGGTCCATTGGCCGCAACGCTCTCCTCCATCAGAATCACTCCGCCGCCCATTTCAATGCAAGGTAATACGTATGCCAGTCAGGGGCAGAACCAAGGGGCACAGGGCAGCGGTGGTAATAATCAGCCTTTACTCAATAACAACAACAACAACAACAACAATTTCGGCAACAACTTCTACCGAAACAACACCAACGCCATCAAAACTGCTTTCCAGAACTTCTTCAAATTTCCCTTCCGTCAGCCGCCGCCGCAACAAGCAGCACCAGCAGTCGTCGCCGAAAGCCCGGTGATGCTACAAGCAGTACCACTTCAACAGCCCATGAATCCTTTCTACTCGGGCCAATCTGTGCTCCCGCAACCCTTCTACGTTCCCAGCGGCCAGCAGGGAGGAGGAGGCAGTGACGACGACTACAGATGGGAAGATGACGACGTCAGCAATAGTGCTGCCGAAGAAGAGGACACAACCGAACCGCAGGAAGAGAAGCACATCTTCGGCTTTGCACACAAACAACACCAAATGCAACTGCAGAAGGAGGCTCTGAGACAGGGTGGCATCATTATTCAACGCTTGAAGGTGCGCAAGGGCGGCATTGCGATCGCTGGTCCCGGTGGAGTTGCCACTGCGGGAAGCGGCGGCACTGCGATTGTTGGCCCCGGCGGTTATGCTTTGACGCATCCACGCAGTCTGACCATCGCCGGTCCGGGCGCGAAGGTGATCGCTATACCCGCCGATGTGGACCTGCAGGATGCGTTGGATCGCACTGATCTCAGTGTTATGAGCTTTCCGCGCGAAGGGAAAATAGTCGCTACGGGACCGACAGTTTATTATGCGCCTGGGACGGGTGCAGCTATAGAGATCTAGGCCCAGGCCATTGAGAAAAGATCTCGCATTTTTCTAGATGAATTTGCTTTCAACATGTTTTTAAGCTTAAGGGTTTAATTTAATTTAATTTTAGTAGTTAATCCCATTACCGTTTAAGTTTTCTGTTTTAAGTTAAATAAAGTGGATAGTTTTGATGAAGACTGTTGTAATTGCTATAAACTTTATCCTTTAAGGACTGCAGTGAATATCCGATCATCAGTTTCAAACTCATGACAGTCTTGTTAAAGATGGCCTTTTTTAATTAACTTTTTATATAAATTAATTGTAGATAACACATTCTTCCTTCGTACAAATTATAATATTCTAAATTTCTTCATTTGCCTAATATATGTATGTATATACACTAAACTCCTGTAGTTTTGTAATCTAGTGACTAACATCTCTTCCATGACTAACAAGATTTAGCTACTCGCATTTTAAAATAATTTTGTAAATATTTTCTCATTAAACACTTTAACCTCTTCCTCTGACCTTCGTGGATCTACTGAACACTATCTATTAAAAAGTTGGAAAAAGACGAACAATCAATCGTGGCCTCTATACACAACCTCGCTCTTAACTTCTCCTATCACGACAACACATCCACATCAAGTAACCACATCTTCGCAGGAAGACCAAGTAAGAAGCAGAGAGATTTCGGGAAAACTTACAAAGATTGATGGAAGCCACCCTACGAAACTAATCTATGCACCACAACAGAATAGTTTGTTTGAATTTCCGTCCCAATTGCAGTGGCCTGAACTACCACAACCAGGATTTCAAACGCAAACTACTCAATTCTTTTACCAACAGCCACAGTACCAACACACTCCACAGTTTCCGAACACTCCACAGTTTCCGAACACTCCACAATTTCCGAACACTCCACAGGTTCCGAACAGCCTGCAGTTTCCGAACACTCCTCAGTTTCCGAACATTCCTCCGCAGTTTCTCTTTCAGAATCCTAACTTTGTTTATCCTTACTCACCGTTCACACCTTCGTTTCCAATACCACCAGCTGCCATACCACCAACAACAACTCCTACCACCACCACCACAACCACCACAGAAAGGCCATCGAAGAAAAAAGAAAGGGAGCCGACCACAGCGAAACCATTCTTCAAGCGAATCAATTCACAACCTTCACTAATTAAACAACAGACACAGATTGATCCATCGGACTTTCGCAACGATGCCCCTTTATTAGCAGGTGTACGTAAAATCAATCCTTATTTCGTAATCGAGGAAATTCTGCCGGTACCAGGAACACATGTGTATTCAAACAATAATATCTCAGAGAAGGCAAACGTACCGAATGCTCCTAAACAGAACTCCGTTAAGAGTCTGTCAGTAGATGTGACCAAACTCGGAAAGAAAAAAAGTTCTGTGAAAGCGAATCAAGAGTCTGGTGTCAAAGTTGAAGCAAAGGGCATGACTGCTACTTCAGGGAATATACCAGAAATACCATTCGGTACGTATTTCCTTCCATACTTGTCACAGAACCGACTGGGGTCGGCTGGCGGTAAGATTGCATCTTTAATCTTGGAACCCCACTCCAAAGCGGTGGTCGGAAATGGTGGCACCGCGGTCTCGAGGCCCATATCACGTGCTTTCCTCAAGAAAGGGGTACCCACGAATGTCTACTTCAATCCGGAGTCGGTGGCGATAGCGGGAGTGGGTGGCAAGGCCCATGCTCAAGCGGATTTGGAACTGGATTTGATAAGTCGACGCAGGTAGACAAAAACAGAAAGAGACAAAGGAAGAGGGAGAACGAGAAAGGGAGTAAACATTCAAGTATAGTATGAAGACAGACAGAGTAGTGTGATGATGTGGTGAGTGGCTTACCAAGAAAGCAAGCAGAGTGGGAGTCAATCCATCAGACTGGTTGACAGTTTGTCTCTTATGAAGCTGATATCTGCTGCGAATTTGCTACAATGAATTCAAGCTGTTGCTGTGATGCTTTAGCTATGAAAATATCGAACTCCAGATACTCTCTACTAACGGCAATCCTTCAACTTTGTTGCTTTAGAAATCAAATCTCAGAGACTCTACATCTAGTGTGATTCTTCCTCAACTGTAACAGCTTTTAGCTCTAGTAACTATGTATAAAAGTTTCTAAAAAACAAATTATTTTAAATATAATTCATAGGATATATTTTTTCTCAGACTTAATTAAAATTTATTTATTTGACACTGCCACAGAATGGTATTTAAGACACTGTAACTTACACTGTAAATATTTTTAATGAAAAAGTAAAAGTGTAAAAATGTTTTCCTCTGTAAATAAAGTTTCTTTTGTCTGTCAAGAAATATTGTTTATCTATTACTGAGTTTTTTCTTTTTTAATTGTAAATACAATATATCTAAGTCTAAGTTCTTGCTAAATCCTGTAGATATATTTTATTAATAGTTCTTTTCACTTTGAACTTTAAACTTTGTAGATATCGTAGTTATTTTTTTAATCTTCCTTTCAGTGCTGCTTAAACTTTATAGCTTAAAACTTCGATTACAGCTGGTAGTTGGTTTTGTTTGGTAAATTTAATTGTCCACCTTTCCCCCCATCTCCATTACTTATGTAGACATAGATCGATCGATCCCCTGCCTTATGAGGAGAACAGCTTCCCTTATTACGGTGGTCTACAGGGTCACTTCTTGCACTTACGAAAAGAAAGCGACGGCACTGTAAATACATTTATTGTTGCACCTGCACCGATTGACCCGGTCACCCCGAAGACCATCACCACTCAAAGTCCAAAGAAGACCAACAAATTCAGCCCCAACCGCAACACGTTCCATGAGGATTTCGATAGGATTCAGCTGGCCGCCGCGCGACTGGTTGCCATACAAGAGATGGCTAAGCGAACGGGAGCTTTCAGTGAAGCCGACAACAAATACTACGCTGACAGCCTGCTAGAGTTGGGCCAAGCTGCTCAGAATCTAGCCACTTTGCAGCAAACGGGGCAGATTCGTGATTTCGGTGCGTTGCTGCAGACTGAATTGATGATGCCGCAGAAGCAACCGCTGTCGATAGCAGACGAGGAGGAGGAGGACAACAGCGAGGCGGTACACATCGAAAGCGACAACAAGCCAGATGAGGTGACGGAGCAGCATGTGACCGAGCTGGAGTTGCGGCCCCCAGCGAACACCGAAGATCCGTACGAAGATGTGTCCGATAGTGTGGCAGTTCTGGCACCCAAGAAAGATGCCTCCGTAGCCGAGGCTAAACCAGTGGGTGAGTGGACCTTTTCTTTGGTACAATGGTTACTTTCAAATTAATTTGGAATATATTCTTCCCATTATAGGTCTTTCGATCGCCGGTGAGGGTGGTGTTGCCTCCTCCAAGCCGAATGCGGTGGCTTTGACTGGACGCAACGGTTTAGCTGTCTCCTCGCCGAAAGCTACTGCTCTGGCTGGTGTTTCTGCCGAAGAAGCCGCCGCTTTCAGCATTTCCATGCCGAGTCGTGATCATATCGTCATTAAGACCGCGAAGCCTGGACGCCGACGCTATTCGGAGAAACGTCCTGTATATGATGACTACGATTACAACGACTTGGTGCCTGTGCGATCCACAACTCGCGAAGCATCACGGCCACTAAAGTTGTCTCCTGCTCATGAAGCCGATATTTGGTCTCCCTTTAATATCATCAGTCAGTGGAAGGTGGACATTGCCGAGGATGCGACTTCACCGATAATCTCAGGACGTTCCAAGAACCAGGAGAAACCTCGGCGAAATACAAACAACAAGATGTCCCAGATCAATAATGATGATGGTCCAGTGTTCTATGTTCCTTAAATGGATAGAAAGATAATGAAGCTTGAATGTACGGGTTTAAGACGCATATTTTCAGAAGACTTACTATTATGCAATACTAATTTCAATAAAATTCAAATTAATTAATAATCTATGCGGTATTTTTTATTAATTGCTTCAGCAGGGGATCTTTTGTGGTCTAAATAGTTCTCCTGTTTCAAATGACTTTAATTGTGTATTCATAACCATGAGAGTGTTGAAGGGTTAACTATTGCCTGCCTTTAGGCGTTACTTTTAATGAACTAAGACTCTATTCTCTGTGTTAAATAAATTTGAGTCGGTTTTTAGGCAGAACCTACTTTAGTGCAGCATACTTTTAGGGATACGTAAATATTTCGCTGTTTTTCGCAAATGATCTCTCTGATATCAAAACGCGTCTTTAATGTTTATGATGATTTAGCAGTTTGTAAAGTAAAGAAAAGATTTTCTACACGAACTCGTTTAGCACTCATTTTAATTAGATAAAAAAGAAAGTTCTACTTTCTGTGAGAAGGGAAAAGTTTAGCTGAAAATTATGATAACATAAACACTATTTTAAAGCTATTTAAATGTAATAAATAGCATTTTTATACCTAGAAATATTTCGCCGTTTGTTATACACAATAAAAACATAATAAAATACAATGAAAAACAATAAAAATGTTTACCATTTATTAAAATTCATTTAAAATCGTTTGAAAAGCGTTGCTTAACAAGCACAAGATTTATAAGCAGTGTAACAAAAAACAAAAAAAAAAAAAAAAGACAAAAGAACTAATAAACCACATGGACAAAAACTGTTTCTGTTTTCTTTTCTTCTTCCTCTTTTTCTTAAATAAAGGTTGCAACTTTAAACTTGACCATTCTTTTGAAACCATTTAAAGCTTGATCATTCTTTACCAGCGCATTTCAAAGGGGGAAAAACTATTATACACACACTAGTTATCTGTCTGCTGCTCTTTTTTGGAATCAACAGAAAAAGTAGGAGAAGAAGAAGAAGAAGAAGAAGAAGAGGAAGAAGAAAGACGGGCAACAGACGCAACAGATACGAATGCATTCTCTTTAGCGCATCTGTTCGATGGCTATTTTTGTTGTATTCTTTCTTTTTATTAATGCTGCTTTCAGTTCTTGTTACTGGTGTTGTTGTTGTTGTTGTTGTTGCTGTTGCCACTTTATTTTTAGCCTAGAACTCTTCAACTCTTCAGCCTGATGCTGCTAGCGGAAACGCTTGCAATGTTATAAAAGGGCTTTCGGGCCGGCGCAAAGCTGTAGTTTTCTTCAAGTGGCACCCGAGTTAAGACTGAATTCTTTTTCCGTTTTCTTTAGTTGTGATATTCTTTTATTTAACTTCATTATTGTTTCTTTGAAGATAATTTAGAGATAGTTTCATAGATTCTTTAGCAGAGTTCACAAGCCCACAAGACTGAAAGCCAATTAAGTCAAGCGAAGCATTGTACATCGAGGTAAGCATTAAATAAGCTATGATTTCTTTAAGAAACTTTGTGTTAATTATAAAAACGAAAAATGAATTCATTAAAGTGAAGTTTGAATGCGATCAAATAGCTTTTGTTTTTTAAATTAAGTGAAGTTAGAGTCTAAAAACACTGAGTATTGAAACTGGTAGAGAACCGAGTTCGTGGCTTATTTCTTCAGTGTCAAGTCTTTAGAAAGATCTCATAACTTCGTTTAATTGCTGAAAATCTACCAGAAATACCAACACATTATTATAAGGTACTTATAAATATTCTTTAAGAGCTCAAAAATCCAACTTAATGGCTTTCTTAAGGAATTTTTAGGCTCTGAAAATGTTTAAACGCCTTGCAGTATGTTTCACTAGTTTTTAGAATTTAAAAGGATTCAAAAATGCTTTAAAAATAGTACTTTATAACGCTGCAGTTCTTCAAGTTTCATATTCTGGTTTTAAAATGTAAAAATCACCTTCAAAATTAATAATATTTTAAGATCGGGCTCATGAGAACTTTTACAGAATAGAGCAACACTTTGAGGGGTTCAATATTTCATAAAATCACTTTAGAAGGATCTAAAATACACTGAATTCCAAAAATACCTATAAGATTGGTAAAAATAAGCAAAATAGGTATTAAAATTATTAAGACGCTCCGGAAGAGATCTTAAATCGAAGAGATCTAAAGTATCCTTCATTGAATTCATAGAAGCCATCATAAAGTCAACCTAAGAGCGGTAGAGAAGCATTACAAAGTCTATAAAAGATTAAAAATGCCTGAACTTGTGCCGAAAATAGTTTTATGTTCTTCTGATTCATTTTGCTTAGTTTAACAATCATTCAAATACAACTTAATTTAATTTCTCTCTGCACTCTACAAAAAACAAAATCGAATTCAATTCAAATCACGAATCATTTAAATCAAACTTAAACTCTTCTCACTTACGGCTTCAGTATATCCATGCGCTTCTTCTTCTTCGTCATAGTCTTCTTCTCATTCTTGTTCCTTCTTTATTGCCTCCCTAACTGACCTGGTACACTGCGATTGCAATTATTCCAGCCATTGACCACAAAAACCGCAGACCGCAGACCGCAGACCGCTGACGCCAACCGAGTTCTTTACTCTGCTGGCAACATCTAAGCACACAACCAAGCACACAACATCTAAGCACACAACAGCACACAGAAAAGAGAAAGAAAAAAAATCCGCAATCGATGATTACCACTAAAAAAGAACCGGTTAAATGTTGTGCATCCTTTATAAGCTCTTTTCGAATTTCAACCTCATCGTTCTGTGCATTTCTTGGTCTCGTTTGTTTCAAGTAATTTTTATATTCCAACCAACCAACCAACCAACTAACCGACCTATCGACCGCCCGATCCGTTCCAGAGCTAAACAAGTATCGAGTGGCTAAAAATAAAATGGTCATTCTACAGGTTTTGCTGCTTTTGGGCCACTTTTTCACTGCCAGACCAGACCAGACCAGACCGGGGCAAAGCAGATCCGAGAAGTGGTCAGGGGAGAGCGAAAGAATCCTGTCTGTGGCTGTATTGAGTTCCTTTTTTTTTGCTTAGCAATCGGCAACTAAGCAAGCTGAAGATGCCGCATTTAAAGGCTGCTTTTGAATAGATAGGTTCAAGATGGGTGATTGTTGTTATTGTTTTTGTTTTTGGTGGTGCTTTATTGTTGTTGTCGATGCTGTTGTCGCCGTTGATGTAGCAACTGCAGCTGCAACAACATTGTTGGCAATTAAAGGCAATGAGACGAAAAACTGACGCTCTACAGAAAAGGAGCTGCTGAAGGGAAGCGAGGTATACGAGTTGAAGGGGTGAGGAGGGGTTAAATTAAAATACAAAAAATGAAACTTCTTCAAAGTAGCATTCAAATATGAAAAACTTGTATTTGTGCAAAAGGAATAACCGAAGACTTAAGAAACGAACTCATCGGAAATTTATTAGTAAAAAATAAACTTATTTTTATAAAATTTAAAATTTAAAAAATAAACAAGGAACAAAATAAAGAAATTATAATGAAATTGATTTAATGACCTAAAGAAATACTAATAAAGGTAGAGATTTTTTCTAGTTTTCAGAAACTTTTTTAATCTTCCATCAAATAAATAATTTCTTTAATGTAAGCACATTTTCAACGAATACAGATTTTATTTTAGTAAGATTAGGGATTTGACATGGAACAAGTAAATTATTTTCATGATTCTGTCCCACTCGCCCTGCTCTAGATGCTCCATCACTTCCTCATCTGCTCCCTGCTGGCTCACGCCATCTGGGCCCTGCCCGCTGCCATTCCGCAGCAGCAGCATCCCATCGATGACCTCGCTTCTCACATCGTCATCGTCACGCCTCAAGCGGAGGTACATCTCGAGCCCACTCTGAAGTACGATTCGGGCGCCTTCATCCAGCATCTCGCACCCGTGGCTCGCTTTGCCTCACCGCACGAAGAGACGATTGTCTACTATCCGGCCTCCGCTGCAGCCGCGGCCGTCGCCGCCGGATCCATTCTGCCCATCGAAGCAGCAACAACAATCTCACGCACAGACACTGGCGCCGACGCGGGCAGCAGCGCCGGCTCCGGCACCAAACAGTACGAAACGATTATCGAACAAATTCAGACCGCCATCCAGACGGGCAGCTCCACGCTTGGTCCGCAGTTGACGGAGGCCGCCGCAGCTGCTGCATCCGCTGCTGCCTCTGCAGGCTCCAGCTTCTTTCCCGGCCTGTTTCCGGCCAACGCAGCAGCCTTGACGGCTATCGCTGAAAAGGCACCAGAGGGCGGCCCACAGAAGCTGATCGAGCTGAAGCCTGAGTTGACGCCGGCAGCCACACAATCGCTCATCAGCGATGGACGCCGCTTCTACGCGTTGGCTCCGGCACCGGTACCATTACCGTTACCGTTACCACAAGTAATCGATCTAGTGCACGCTCCCATAGCAGGTCCCGTCCTGCTCAGCCCCGTCTCGGCCATACGGGCCCGAAGTATTGCCAACCCTGAGTTGCCGGTGGTAGTGCTGCCCCAGCCAGAAGCCGCGAAGCCGGACGCACTGCCGCTGCAGAAAAAGAAAACTGAGTTGAAGGAGAACAAATGCGACGCGAAGAAAATCGAAGCGGAGAGGGAGAAGGAGAAAGAAAAGGAGAAGGAGAAGGAGAAGTCGAAGAACAATGAATTCGGTCGCCTTCTGGAGGGGACCGCTTTGAATGCGAAGGAGCAGCAACAAGAGCAGCAGAAGGAGCAACAAGAAGCCGCCAGCGCAAAGCCACTCGAGCAGAATCTAAAACAAGGTTGTAAGCAATAAAATAAAAACTATTTTTGTAATTGTTTCTTTGTTGCTTTTGTTCCTTTTGTCTCTTTAGTTATAAAATCCAAGGAAGAACAATTATCGGCTGGAAACGCGGCTGAGTCTAAACAGCAAAGCGTGCCACTTTCGGGCGGCGAGGAGAAGCTTCAAGCCAAATCGGCGGTTGGTGACGCTGGTGGCGGCCTTGTAGTCGTCCCACCGCAGGCCGCAGCAATCGCGGACGCTGTCGCTTTGCCGCAAGGGAAGGTCGTTGCTTAGGGTCATCGCTGCCGGTCGCACGCACCCCTCCACACGCACTCTTATATACAAGCCGACCCAGCCACACTCTACACGGGACTCTTTGGGCACTGAACTCCACTCAACGCAAACCGTCGCGTTTGCTCACTAACCATTTTCCTCACTTCCATATTAATCAATATATTGCACGTAATAAATACAAGTACCACAAACGAAACAAAACAAAACAAAACAAACAAAAAAAAAAAACACAAAATACAAAAAATAAAAATTAAAAATTAAATAAAACCAACAACAAAACATTCATAATCAATCATTGTCATCACTCATGTAATCATTATCATTAACAAGAACAAGAACAGAACAATAAAGTAAAAAAGCATAAAAATGAATGTAAAATGTAAGAATAGAGAGAGTTTTTTCTAAACGTCTATCATATTTTTATTGTTTATCATCTCATAAAAAAGAATATGAAAATTTTACATGCAGAGGAAAAAATCTCGCCTTTGTTTCGTTATGATATGATATTTTATGACATTACTTGGAGAACAAGTATCATGATAGAGTTGATGGCAGGAGGAGGGGGGGGGGGGCTATATTGTCGTTGTACATATTTATTTTAAAGAAAGCAGTTTTATGATTGTAACAAACACCACAAGAAAAACAAAAGACTCGAGATACGAACTTTCACACATTCGGTCCGCTTTTTCAATTTATAGTAAAATTAGATCATCGTTTTTGAGTAAAATTAGATCATCTTGTGTAATAAAATGAGACAAAGATCAAGCCAAAGATTACAAGTTACAAAGATCAAAAGAGTATTTTGACAAAAATCATTATGAATGATAGAGGACTCCGTTTAATCCTGAGAAATAAGTATCATGTAGTCTCTAAAACTCTGTCACCCTTTCAGTTTAAAGTTATGATGCATTTATTGAAAGATAGGTTGTTTTTTAAGATAAAACAATTTATAATTTCTTAATTTTATTTGATTTTATTTTTCTTTTATTTTATTTTATTGAATTGTTTAAGTATAAATTAAACATTTTCTATAATTTCAATTTATATTGGTTTTAGTTACTTTCATTTTTAATTTATTTTTCGCAACTCACTTGAACGATAACGTTTCTTGTCTTAAAGCCAACGCAGATCCGCTCCTTGCATATAAATTAGTTATAAAAACAGTTCGATTAACATTAAGTTTGCCAAATGAAATCAGTCGATCTTTTCGTTTTCTCTTCTTCGTCACTTGTTTGCGCTTTTCTTTTTGGGTTTGATGCGAACGAAATTTCAAAAGACTTAAGACACAAACTCGTTCAGAACTCGTTCAGTCATTGCTTGTGCACAATTATTTTATTATTATTGTATGTAGTTGCATTCTTTGTTTTTAAACATTTATAAATTAATGGAAAATATAAATTGAAATAAACTAAAATATAATTAATTGAAAATACCTCCATTTCACACACACACACACACACACACAAACACACACAGAAAACATGCACAAATATTTATTGACGATCATTTTAATGTTCGTCCTCATCACTTAAGATAACCACCCCGTTCAACTCTTCAGCCTCAACCACACCACCGCCGCTTCCCTCAACATCCTCGCTTGTGGTGGTGGCTCGACTCAGATTCACTGCCTCCTCCGTCACTTCCGCTTCCGCTGGCGTCACATGACGCACGGGCGCACTAGTATCTGTATATTTGTAAATGGAGAAATAAGATTGAATGCGTTGAATGATGCGTTCAAGGAAGGGGGGGAACTTTTGCTCCACCCCATCGCCATAGATTTTGATGTTCAATGGATTGGCAACAAGTTTCGATGATGTGGTTAGCCGAATGGCATTCAGGATACTTCGAAAAAGAAGCAAATTTTGAGTTGTTGTCGATGTTGCTGATGGTGTTGTTGATGATGTTGCTGATAGTGTTGATGATGTTGTTGATGATGTTGTTGATGGTGTTGATGTTGCTGATGATGTTGTTGATGATGTTGTCGATGGTGTTGATGTTGCTTTTGTTTTTATCTTTGGTGATAACGAATCATCATCATCATCAGCTTGTTCATTGTAGGCTTGTAGTAGCAAAGTACCATTCGGATGGTACTCAATGTAACCGAAATCATGATGATGATCTTTAAAGATGTGTTGATTCGGCAACACGTTGTTCGATAAATTGTTATTCTTGATGAAGATCAGCGGAAGGGTGGCCGCCCGTACGACGCCCAACAAACATGTTAAAATTACAAAATTTCTTATATTTTCCACACGATTTTGCATTATTTCTAGAGACATTAGAAAAGTTTTCCCTATTCTTCTGTTAAATTGTTATTTTGTTTTTCGTATCCTTCTCGAACAGCGTTTTTCCGTTGCTAACTTTTAAATCGTTACTCTTCACGCGTCAACCGCTGCACGTGAACTGATGCAATTAATTTCACTTATCACTGGGTTCAGTCTCACTCTCGCCCGCTCCCTCTGACTCTCGCCCTCTCCCTCTCACTCACGCCATCTCAGTCAGTGTCTGGTGTGAATTTGTTTAAAACGAGTGTTGACCGAATTTCGTAAAACAAACCAAACAAATTGAAAACTGTTAAAAGTACATGACAACGCGCAGCTGCTTTGAAAAAGAGTCGCTTCGAAGTCGCACTTGCAATTGCTCTTGAAAGCGACTCTTTTTTAGCCGTTACTCTTTGTCGAACTTGCAGATGGTTGAATGGTTGGTTTATTGACCATGATGTCTCTCCTCACCACACTCATCGTGGTTGTTTTTTTAGTTGTTGCTGCTGCTGTTGTTGTTGTTGCCATGGCTATAAAGTGGTTCCTTGTTGCTTTGTTTTTTCTTGTTGCTTCTTTTCTTTGTTGCTTCTTTTCTTTGTTACTTCTTTTCTTTGTTACTTCGTTCTCTCTGCTGCTTTTCAGGTGTTTGTGAAACTGTTTTTGTTGTTGTTGTAATCTCACTGCATTTCGGGTTTCTTCTTGTTCCATTTCATTTGTTGTATTTGCATTTTTCTTTACCAACAACATGTTAAACATTTCTTCTTGTTGGTTAAACTCTTGATGCATTGTGATATTTTGAAGTTATTTTTTTTCAATTTTTCTTTAACCTTTCTTGAAGTATTTCTCTTTATTTGTCTGAATTTATTTTCCTTGAATTTATCTCTTGTTTAGAGAGTGAAAGTGTTTAACGCGTTACAACCGTTTATCACTTTATTAACGATTAAATAAATAAATAAAACATGTTTTACGTGATCAAAATGGGTCTCTTGAATTAACGTGGTTGAGGTTCGAATAAACTTATTTAGTTATAGAAAAATGCAAGGTGATTCTTTCGAAACTGAAGCTGAATGAAGCCCAAGATTCGTTTTTATAGTCATTTATCACTAATTTTATCAATTTTCTAAAAATCACACTCAAAATTTGTAAGTTTTCATTTCGTATGATTGGTTTTTGATTCTTTGAACTAATTCGCAATAAAATGTGGATGAGGATAAGAATAATGAGTTTCTGTTAAGCGGATGTGGGATATAATAATAATCCTGAGGATGACAGTGATGATGATGATGATGTTAATGTCAATGCATGAGATGCGGATGTTGTTTACACAAGTGAGAATAATGATCACTCTAACGCATTAGATGCGGATGTTGAGTGAGATTACGTTGCATTAGATGCGGATGTTCAGCGAGGTGCAGTCCATGTTGCCGATGAGCATGCTGATGATGATGCGTATTAGATTGAAAGATGACGATGGTTGTATTAATCGTCAAGGAAAAGCATGATAAGAAGGATAAACAGGATGATGAGGATGTCTACGGATGATAAACGCCGGATGATGTCGTATGATAGTCTGATGAATTTAGCGTTTCTAACGATGTACATTGTGTGGCTATCGATGCGGATGTTTCTGAGACAAGTATTTATATTGTGGATGTGCAGGATAATGATGATGTGAGCAACGTAATCATGTTCTTAATGATACGTCTCGACGCTTGTTCTCTAGATTAGTTTTTGAAGATAACATTTCTTTAAAGAAA
Organism: Myopa testacea; assembly: GCA_949629155.1. NCBI lineage: Eukaryota > Metazoa > Arthropoda > Insecta > Diptera > Conopidae > Myopa > Myopa testacea. The sequence continues at coordinate 34,269,892 of OX451348.1, forward strand.
CAGCAATGCAACAAAACTGTAGAAATTCTGATTAATGAATTCTTCGTTCTCATGGTTATCATGTAACATCACCTTTATGTCATGCTGAGGCCATCTTAACTACAATATAAACGCATCCGGTTTTGCATTTCCAACGATTTTTCTTTATCTTTTGTTTGTGTATATTTTTAATTTTTGTTTCAATACGGTTATGAATTGCATTTTATTTTAAGTTTATTTTAGTTTTGCAATAAATTGGCATTCACTTTTGACCTCTTTGATTAATGATTTAAGTTAAGGCAACTTTATTTAAATTTAATTTACAAAGAAAAGAGTTTTTTCGGTTTTTGTGATTTATTATGATCTATTATTAACTTTTGAAAATTATTATTAAGAAAAGCATTTGAAAACGCATTTGAATTCATAGTTTCCATAAGCGTAGGTAACTAGTTCGTAACTCCTTCTGGAACCACTCGGTTTCCAACCTGGACATAATTGAATAGATTTTAAGGGCTACTAAATCGTATTACGAAATGAGTAACAAGAAGTCAGCGTCCATGTATATCCATGAGTCAGCCACAAGTTTTTGTTGCTTTAGCAGATTGGATTTTATTACTTCTTGTTTCATTCTAATTAGAAATTCATTAGCTTTAAAGTCTTGCGATCTGATGTACCTACGATGTATATACAGAACTCATGCTTAACTATCGTAAGTCGATCGTAGAATTATTCACAAATTTGTCAAATGAAATAAGTGACTTCATGACAAAACTAGCGATTATCAAAGTTAATTAACGAGTTAAACACTTAAATTGACTTGATTTTGTCAATATTTACAAACACGTTATGATTTAGAAATCTAAATCTTTCGGACATTCGTTTTGAAGCTATTTACGAATGAAATAAGCTCGGAAAACGTGTTTATGAATGATTGTGAAAGCATTTTAGGCTTCATTACTTTAATAACTTTATTAATTCCGAAATTGAAGACTTTATTTGAAAATTCACAGATTAAATAAGACAAATATTTCAAATATTTTTGTTTCATTATGATGTAAATATGATTGTATAAAAATTCGAGTTTGTTTTTTAGTTTGTCTTTTGTTTTCACACCCCAACTAAAACTAATAAATGTATTAGTATAAATATATATATAATAAATGTAATGTATTTATGTTAGTTAAGATTATTCCACAAGAATAATAATAATAATATTCTAAATTTGCGGCTGACGCTTGATCGGGTTCCAAGAATTTTGTAGTACGTAGGATTATCTTTGAATGGCTTCGGGCCAAATATTTAAATTTCTTAAAAAAGGTCAAATATTCATAAAAAGCAAAATTTGGAAATTCGTATCAAAGAACTAATAAATAAAAGTCGACATTATTACGAACTTAATAAGGTACGTAATAAAATTAAGAGAATTCAAGTAATAATGACTACAACAACAACAACAACAACAACAACAAGAGTATAACAACATCCATATGATCTCAACAGAAAAGATTGAGATTCCTCAATCAATTGAGTTGTTTGACTCAAACGGTGATTGATTTTACATGAAAAACCAATTAAAAACATGTTTGAACTTCCGACTTTGATAGGAAATAAATGACGAACTCTCAATTTGTTTGTTTTTTTTTTATCTTCTATAATCTAAACTAAGCAATTCTATTAACAGTGCAATCAAACGAAAAGATGGGGAAGAACAGAGACTTGAAAAAAAGGAAAGAATTGAGAATTTCGCCATGCAAAAATGTGCATACATCGTAAATAAGTATTAGAAAAACGTATCATAATTGATTTGTACGATAATTCACACAAATACTCGAACTTTCAATCTCTACAATGATTAAATATTAATAACCGCAATCAATTTTGTAAGTATTCGTAATGCTAATGATTTTATACATATAAATAATAAAATATTTCAGGAAAATACACACCAACAACAACAATAGTTTAAAATAACCTCTACTCTATCGCTGTACACAACAACACGAGTTAATTTCAGAAAATGATGAGCTGCAGATAAGAACTTTTTTGAGTGATAAACATGTGAGTAAGAAACCGGCTTAAATATAATCCAAGCTGACCACCCGCCCAACCGACCGACCGACCGACCGATCGATCGACTGACCAATCCACCAACAACGACCACTTTAAAGCACCTCTAAAAACTAAGCTTTGATCTGTTGTTGTTTTAATAGTTTATTCCGTTGTTGTTCTTGTTTTTGTTGTTATTATTGATGCTGCTCCCCACAGCATCTTCACTTAAGATGAAAGCAACAACAACAAAAGTATCAGCAAAACAAATTTAAATATTAATGTTTTTTCCTTATTTAACATTTTGCATTTATTTTGCGTTTTTTCCGATTTTACGTTTACGTTTGCTGTTTCGCTTGTTTTGTGGTTTGCTTTGTTGTTGTTGTGTTTTTTTTCTTTGAACTGAAAACTGTAGAAGATTCTGAAGTTTCTAACGTTTCTATATAAGCGAAGCGCTTCACTTGTTTTAATATTATTAGCAAATCACAAGCAAACGAGTGAGGAACTAAATTCTTAAATCAGTGAAAAAAAGGATACATTTTAATTCAGCAGTGAATTAAAACTACATAATTTCAAGAAATTCACTTTTAAATTTCTTGGTGAAAAAGGTCAAGTTCGTGTCTTAAGTTTTTCGTTGGTACGAAAAAAAAATGAAGTCTGTCATTTTAAGCGTGCTTCTTGTGGTTAGTATTATGAAAGTTATTGAAAATTGAAATCTTTAGCAGCAATTAAATGAAAATCAATAAAATAATTAAACGAAAAGTAACAGCAAAGAATGATAAAGCGTGAGACGAAAAGGCTTTTAAAGAAAATAGGGATACCAAAAAAATATTTTCTTAAAACGACAAGTGCTCAAAAATAAAAAAAAAATCCAGAGAAAAGAATGAAAATACAGAAAATTAAAAATATTAATAATAAAAGAATACATTTTAATAACAAAATCAAGAAAGTTTGAATAATCTTTTCAATTTAGAATCGGACAGAAAAGATTTTCTAAAAGATTATAAAATGGAATCTTTTTACAATTCAGAAGATCTTAAAACAAAAATAAGTAGCTTAATAAATAAAGAAATAAATAATTCGAAATAATGAAGGAAAATGTATTCTTAAATATTTAAAAATACGATATATGAAATACTACTCTAAAAGAATTCAATTTATTGTTCGTTTATACTGTATATATTTCCAAAATTTTAAGGTTTATTATTAAGTTTACAGGAGGAAGTAATTTTAATTATGTTTAATATCAAAAAGGATCAACTCAATGGTTTCTGAAACAATCAAAAGGTTTAAAATCTCTGAAAAACTACAGTAAAACGTGAGAATCATTTGCCTTAATTTCAATAATAATCTCTGCAATTATAAAGCAGTTATTGATGTACAAATTATAAACTTTAATAATTACAACAACAACTTGCCGTTCTATTCTAGAATTTCAACGTTTCACGTTTTCGTTTCACGTAATAAATTTTCCTCTAATTGTTTTCTTATGTTAATTTAATTTTGCCGGTGTTGTTGTTGTGTGAATTTGTCAGCTAGCATCTTCAATTGATTGGCTGAATCGATGTCGACAAGAAGCTATAATTTGTGTAGTTGTAGTACAAGTGTATTTAGTTTTGGAACCGAGAGAGATGAGTGAACTTAAATCTTACTTAAAGCATTAAGAATTTCTATTTTAAGAAAATGATGTAAGCTTGGAAACGAACTCTAAAAACTAAGCTTTAATCAGGTTTCAAATTTAAATCTATTTTTTTTTTTTAAACAACAAAACACATCACGCGTTCATTCGAGGCATCTTCATTTGAGTCAAGCAAGAAAAAAAAAAATCAAGTTCGACGCTGGGAACGCGTCTGAAAGTCTCCTCAGCCTAACGTTCTGTTTTTGCAAACGTTTTCACACTTATTGCCTCATTGAATACGTGATCGATCATGATCATGTAATGAGTTTAAGTAATCATTTATACTTAATAGTAAATAAATAATCATCTTGTAAGTTGTGATTTATATTAGAAGTTATTAATTTTTTTGCTAGTAATTTTGTTCGAATATACGAGTAGATACTGTGTAGAATTTGTATATGTTGCTGTGTTGATATTTTCTATTGAAGATTTTTTGAAATATTGAATGTTTCTCCTCTTCCGTCCTCCTCAGCTCTTGCCTGCCACTCTTCTTGCGGAGAATGTCTTCAAAATAAACATCTCGCCCGAAGAGGCTCAGCAGTATCTCAAGAATCTGGGTGGTGGCATCAACAACATCGATTACGCGCCCAAAACCGGTGAGAATCCTCTGCCAGAGGCACGCAACGAGAAGGGCGAATTCGTCTACATGGGGCGTGTCATCGATCACCCCGAAGACTTTGTCGAGGAGCACTACGATGCACATCAGTATCATGGCCAAGACGGGTTGGGTCAATACATCTACGGTTACAAGGACTGGAATCAGGGCAAGAATGAGAAGAAAGAGGAATCGGGCACCGTGAGTGGCAGCTACAGGTATGTCCAACCGACGGGACGTGACTTTGTGGCCAAATACTATGCCGATCAGACGGGTTTCCATGTCGAAGACAATCGTCCCGCCTACTTAAAGGAACCCGCTACCAAGACACCCGACGTACTGAAGGCCGAGGAGGAGCACTTTAAACTGTGGGGTGAGCTCGCCGCCGCAGCGGGACACAATCCAGATCCGTACGCAGCGGAGTATCAGCAGGAAGGTCGCTACGAGCCCAAGGAATCCGAATACAAGGAGTACGTCCATCAGGAGCAACCCTATGTGCCCGGTCCCGATGAGACAGGTGATCCGAAGGGCTTCTTCTATGCTTTCGATTATAATGTGCCGTTGTTGCGCAACAAAGAGGAACGCGCCGAATTGGAAAAACTACGCTCCGAGAATAATAAAGATGCTTAAAGATTCGATTTAGAAGTTTAATATACGAGTATAGATGAATGTATATGTGATGTGTAGAGTGATATATAAGTAGGTTTATATGCGTATATCTAAGTATATTATATGGAAATACCGTATAAATACAATATAAAGATAAGGTTATGAAGTTATTTTTTTGTGCATCACTATATTTTTATTATTATATTATATGTTTTAATTTATTATTGTAAATGTACCTCATATTTAATGCTATGTTTAAAATTAATAAAAGAAAATAGAAAAAGACAGCATTCAGCATTTGACTTAATTTAAAAGGATCCGCTGTTGACGCCAAACGGCGAAAAAGCGCTTATTGAACTTAATAAGCAAAATATCGATTGTTACGGGGCTTGTGTGGTTTGATTTCGGCTACAGAATTTGGCCACACGTGTGTAGTTTTGCTTTGAAACTTTACTATTATAGTACAGCCTAAAAGTATGTCAGCATTCGCGTTCTGCAGACGTAAACCGTGTTACCGCCTTCAAGCTTTAAGCATCTGCCCATAAGTATGTGGGCACAAAAATACACATCCTTGTGTATTTTATCTGAGATGACGCTGGTGAGTTACTTAATACTGTCCAAGGATTATAATTGGTGATCGTAGTGATCATGCTGTTGTTGTTTTAATTCCTTATTTTTCTTAATGAGAAAATGTTTCTTCTTTAGCATCAAAGTAATATATCTATGTATTTCCCAAAATGTTAAAGAAATTAACAAATTCGTTTTTGAGTTATGACAACAAAATTTTATGCCTGCCAGATATTATTATATATTCATTTATTATAAAATAAGTGTCCCTAGCAGAGAGTTTGATCATTTAGCAATGAAAATTTCGTTTCATTGAGATGCGTGGCAACGAATAAAGAATCAAAGAGTGTTTTTCAATAAAGAGTGTTTAAATAAAGGGTCTTTAAATAAAGAGACAACAAGAGAAGATATTAATTTCAAAATCTGCATGTGCATGAAACAAATTTATTGGTACATGAAATACAATACATCAATACATGAAATGTGTTTGCACATGAAAAATATCGAATTCGAAATGAATTTGCACATTCATTTAAACTAATATTTATATCAAATAAATCTGATAAAACTTAAATTTTTTCAATTCAAATCCTAAAGTTATCAATCTGAAGAAATATCTTAATAAAAGTTTCGACCCATAACACCGTTTCCCAGACGGAAACGTTTTTTTATGTCGGCAATTTTTGACAAAACAAAGATTGTGGTTTCTAGCTGTAACTGAGCCATTTCGTGCTGAGATGGCGCTGACTGAAGTATTCGTTTACCCAGGGCTGTCATGAACCCAACGTTGCTGCTCCTTTCCGTCATATGCTGCAAATTTGCACCAGGCAATTCCTCTATAGACAGTAATGTCTCATCCAAATGGTTAGAATACCCGTCCTGCACCTTGCTGGGAATTTTCACTGGTTTGGTCAGCGGTGTAGAGGGAGGTGAGCTTACATCAGACGATTCCGCTTCCGGTAATTCCACAACATCATCAGCATTTTCCGGTTCACTAAACAGAAAAAACAATAATAATAGAAAAAAAAAATAAATACTCACACTAAAAGTTTACTCACACTTTGGTAGAATCATCATTATCTAAAAATGAGAGTTGTTGGAAATATTTCCAACGACTCTTCGCATCTTCAGCAGCATGACCTGAAAGAAGTTGCAAACGCTTCTTACGCTGCTTGTAGTTTTTCCGAAGGGTCCTCCATCTCTTCCTGCATAAGTCACCTGAATAGTATACATATACAAATGCATACGAGTATATGTAGATAGGAAACTTAATTATATAATATGAAGCTGTACCCGGGATATCCAAACGGACCGATATGCTCTGCCACACCCTTTCCGTCATCAGGGCATTATTGTAGTTTGGTGAGGACGGATTGTGAAGACAGTCGTACTGCTGAACTTCGCCTATTAGTAATTCTTCAAAACTCAATTCTTCAAAACTCATTTTTAAGAATCATAAAATTATTTAAACCAAACTTCCATTTATATAATTAAAAACAGCTGTTTTTCATTAGCTGCCAAACAGGAGTATTTTTCAATAAAATTCTGGCAGCACTTTATGATTTTTAGTTGATTTTCTATAAAAGGTAGGTAAGCTTTTCCGACGTATGTATATTTTTTCAAGCATGCGTTTATAACGTTTTATTTGCTCGTTTACAAATCCAAACAAAGAATATTTATACAAAATTTCATATTAATTAATAACATATCATAAAATTACAGACTTATATAAGGATTTATGTAGGACGATTGTGCCATATTACCCTTCCGCCCATGTAACCTAAGAGTATGCGCGCCACGCCCATTTTCTGCAACGTAAAATATAATAATGTCGCTCGATATTGATTGATTTTATTGTCTTATCTTAAAAACTAGAAGAAATATGTGGTTATAAGGAAAGCTATCTTATAATCACATTTAATCACAAACGGGTACAAATAGTAGGCGTGGTCGTTACCCATTTTCCAAACAAATTAATTGACTGAGTAGTTTTATTATTGTGTTCAAATTTAAGCTTTATTTCCGTGGTAACAAATTTCTTTTCATGAGCTTTACTGTATAAATAGTGTAAAAGTGGGCGGACCGCGCCCAGTTTTGCTGTAATAATGTTTTATTAGAAAATAAGTTGTTATGTAAGGTTTTATTCAGGAAGTATGTATATTTAACAATATAACCATTTAAGACCCTCTTTTGCCTGTATAACCTAAAAGTGGGCGGATCACGCCCATATTTGGCATATCAAGGGATGAAGTTACTCTATACGCAGAAATGAAATTTTGTTGTCATAACTAAAAACCAACGGCTGATATCACATTTTAACTAAAAAATAGGCGTGGTCGTGGACCGATTTTGTCCATTTACAATACCAAAATGCAAAATTTCATAACGATATCTTCATCGGTTCTCCTGTGATCGTGATTTCAACAGACAGACAGACAGACGGACATGGCTAAATCGACTCAGGATGTCACGCTGATCAAGAATATATATACTTTTCTATACCTATCGTCTCTATTTCTATGCGTTACACATTTCGTGACAAAGTTAATATACCCTTAACCTTAAGGTGTAGGGTATAATAAAAAGAAAAATTAACTTTTCCAAATAAAAGAGCACAGGACATCAACAGAGCTGCTGGAAGCTGCCACAATAAAATTCCCACAACACACCGGCAACAACAATTAACAAAGTAGTTACCAAGAGTAGAGAAACTGCCTCAGAAACTGCCAAAGTTCAAGTGCATTTCAAAAAGTGCAACAATAACAATAACAGGTCTCCGGTTTTTAAGGTTTTCAAGGTTTGCTCACGAAAGGCAGCATCATCAGAGGCGCCATCTATCACGTGTCAAATGAAGTAACACTGATATGGCTTTGGAATAACGGATGCGGATCCAGTTACGATCGTGAAGTATCCGAGTCTAAATTTCCTGTAGATGATTTTCACGAACTTTTGAGGAATTCACGCACATTCAAATTCATAAAACCCTTCAGTCTACCGACAGAAGCTATCTCCTTCTCACTCACTCTCACGTATCCATATAGCCCTTTCTCGCTCCTATACATAGCGCTCCTCATGACAGCGCAGACGCTACGTTGGCTTAGAAGATATATACCCACTATAGACATATACCCACTACTAATACATTGGCCAGTTGAATCCTTTGCCACCATGAAAATCCTGATAGCAGTTTATAGATTTTTGTAAGAGAAACTTTTTCACGCAAAATGTATATTTGAAAGTTAGTTCTTTCAGGATATATTTCATGATAAACATTGCGCTTCACCTATCAGCTAGGCAAGATAAAGCTAATGGCCCGGCTGTGAAGCTCTACTCTACTCTACTTTACTCACTCTGGTACGAAATGTGCAACGCATAGAAATAGATATGGAAACGTATACATATACATATATTCTTGATGTGCGTCACTTCCTGAGTCGATTTACCGAGTCCGTCCGTCTGTCTGTCTATCTGTTGAAATCACGCTCACCGGAGAACCGGTGAAGATATCGTAATGAAATATTCTTTGTTATGGTGTGCAGATTGTTTTTTTATGAAAAATGTGATATCAGCATTCGTTTTTGAGTTATGACATCAAAACTTGCCTGGGTATAGAGTAACCTTATCCGTTAATATGCCAAATATGGGCGTGATCTGCTCACTTTTAGGTTACACAGGCAAAAGAGGGTCTTAAATGGGTTATATTGTTAAATATACAAACTTTCCTGAATAAAACTTTTCCAATAAAACATTATTATAGCAATACTGGGCGCGGTACGCCCACTTATACACTACTTATATAGTATAGCTCATGAAAACAAATTTCTTACCACGGAAATAAAGTTTAAATTTGAAGATAATAATAAAACTACTAAGCCTATTATTTTGTTTTGAAAACAGGTAACGACCACGCCTACTATTTATACCCCGCCTTATAACCTCATATTTCCTCTATAGTAAGTTTGTATTTCACTCTATAGTGTTTTTGTTCTGCAATGAAAAATCGAAATAAATTAAAAATCCAAATAAATAAAACTATTTTTTTTTTCAATTAAATTTTTTCAAAACTTTTAGGTGTAGGGTATCTAAGATTCGGCCAGGACGAATACAGCACTCTTACTGGTTTTATTTAAATTTGTTAAGGCATTTCTAATAATTATTTTACATTTAAGGCCGACGAATATTATATTAATTTGATATAAAATAAGTGTTCGATATAATAAGAGTGTTCGATTATTTAGTAATGAAAATTTCGATTCATTGAGATGCGAGGCAACGAATAAAGAAACAAAGAGACTCTTTACATAAAGAGACAAAAAGAAAAGACATTAATTTCAAAATCTGCATCTGCATGAAACAAATTTATTGGTACATGTCATTTCAATGCATGAAATGTGTTTGCACATGGAAAATGTTTACATTCATTTAAACTAATATGCAAGATTTTTCATGCAAATCGCAAAGTTATGAATCTGAAGGTATTCAGCTCAAGTATCTTAATCAAACTTTTGATCCATTACACCGTTTCCACCTCGACAACGATTTTTGATGTCAGCAATTCTTGAGAAAACAAAGTTTATTGTTTCTAGCTCCAACTGAGCCATTTCTTGCTGAGATGGCGCTGACCGAAGTATTCGTTTACCCAGGGCTGTCATGAACTGGACGGTGCTGCTGCTGCTCCTTTCCCTCAGATGCTGCAAAGTTGCACAACGCAATTCCTCTATAGACAGCAATGCCGCGTCCAATAACTTAGAATACTCGTCCTGCACCTTGCTGGGAATTTCCACTGGTTTGGTCGGCGGTGTGGAAGGAGGTGAGTTGGCACCAGACGATGCCGCTTCCGGTAATTGCACAACATCATCAGCATTTTTCGGTTTACTAAACAGAAAAAGCAACACTAATAGCAAAATAAAAAAATAAATAAAAAGTTTACTCACACTTTGGTAGAATCGTCATTATTTAGAAATGAGAGTTCTTGGAAATATTTCCAACGACTCTTCGCATCTTCTGCAGCACGACCTGAAAGAAGTTGCAAACGCTTCTTATGCTTGAAGTAGTTTTTACGGAGGGTACTCCATCTCTTCCTGCATTTGTCACCTGAATAGTATATACAGATGCATACGAGTATATGTAGATAGGACACTTAATTATATAATATGAAGCAGTATAAACTTACCCGGGATATCCAAACGGAACGATATGATCTGCCACGCCCTTTCCGTCAGCAGGGCATTATTGTAGCTTGGTGAGGATGGATTGTGAAGACAGTTGTACTGCTGAACTTCGCCTATTAGTAATTCTTCAAAACTCATTTTTAAGAATCACAAAATTATTTAAACCAAACTTCCATTTATATATAATAATTAAAAACAGCTGTTTTTCATTAGCTGCCAAACAGGAGTATTTTTCAATAAAATTCTGGCAGCACTTTATAATTTTTAGTTGATTTTCTGTAAAAGGTAGGTAAGCTTCTCCGACGTATGTATATTTTTTCAAGCATGCGGCTCCTACTTTGTTGTTGTAGTCGTTTTGGCCACTGACGCCAACAACAACAACAATTGGGCCCGGAGTTATAGCCCATTAAAATTTCAAATTTAACCATCTGTTTTTTGTAAACTATAGAAGTTATTGCTTTAACATTCATACCCTTGGGAATGTATTACGACTAACTTTTATTTATGTAAATGATTTTATTTATTTATTCAGTACAAAAATTAGAATTACGTAAATTGATGTAAATGATATTTTATAGAAAACCGTTCACTTACGGAGAAAAATAAAATTTTAGATTATTAGCATTACTTTGTTTTATTAATTAATTTCAGGGTATGTAAACGCACACTCACGTGCGCACGTCAATATGGACGCGTGCGCTAAAAAATTTTTTAAGCGAACACGGCCGTGTGCGCGTGCGCTAAAAAAAATTTCCAGCGCACGCGTCCTGTTCGCTGACTGACTCACGTGCGCTTAGCGCACAGGACGCGTGCGCCAGAAATTTTTTTTAGCGCACGCGCACACGGTCGTGACGCTTAAAAAATTTTCAAGCGCACGCGTCCTGTTCGTTAGGTGACTCACGTGCGCTTAGCGCACAGGACGCGTGCGCTTGAAAATTCTTTAAGCGAACACGACCGTGTGCGCGTGCGCTAAAAAAAATTTCTGGCGCACGCGTCCTGTGCGCTAAGCGCACGTGAATCACTCAGCGAACAGGACGCGTGCGCTGGAAAATATTTTTAGCGAACGCGCACACGGTCGTGTTCGCTAAAAAATGTTCTAGCGCACACGTCCGCGCCCGCGCACATGAGTCGACCGCGTGCGCTCGTGAGTGTGCGCTTACATACCCTGATTAATTTTGTTCAAAGTTAAATGTAATTAATCCACATAATTATCACAACTATGGTCGGTCGTGGTCGAACCGGTATTGGGTTTCGACCAATAACAATTCCATTTTTAATTAATTCTTAAATAATATATATTGTATATTACATATATATAATAATAATATAAAATTCAGATCGACTGCTCGCCTATGAATAGCAACAACACTTCCTCTTCGTACTCAATTAAATCGTCGTCGTATGCACACAAGAAATCTCAGCAACAAAATTTGGCGTTTAGATTCTTTTCTATGCCTAGCAACATATGTTGATAAACAATGTTTAATTACTGAGACGTAATACCTAAAATCTTTTAATGCAGATAAAATTTCGTCTCCATTCTTTTTTTGTGCAGTAGAGAATAACAACACCTACAATAAATAGTAAGGAGAACATATGCTAGAGGGATGGAACCCATTGAAACCTTCTATCTGATTGGGGAGAGCTGCATCTGGAAATATTTGACGCACTCCTTTCATATTTCAAATTAAATAAAGAAATGAATAAAAAATTTGGTTCCTTTGAATAAAATTTATTATTATGTAATTTCGGTGCATGAAATGCAAAAATGTTTACATTCATTTAAATAATACGAGGATTTAAACCAAATAAAGCACTGACAATTTGATACAAAAAGGTATCAAATTTACATACAATTTTACTTTCGGTTTGTCTGGGTTCTGCATTTCATCCATTTAGGTGGGTTTATTCGCTTTCTCAACGTGATTCGCTTTCTCAACGCGACCGAGTTCCATCGTTCCAAAAGCATCGTCATCGTCTGGCCAGGACAGGAAGCAATGTCGCCACATTTTGGTGCGAACCCGTAAATCCGTCAAATAAATTTTAAAATTTATTGAAAGTAAAAGAACAAAAGCAAAAATACAGCTGAGTGAGAGAGAGGATATTTCATCCCACAGGCATAATTTTTGCGAGAGAAAACACATTAATAAGAAAACCGTAAAACCGTTAAACGTTCTCGAGTAAAATTTGTATTAAACAATCATAACATAAGTTTATATTAACTTCATGAAATGGCGATGTTTATTGAGTTTTCAATTACAGTTACAATTACTTTTCAGTTATAAAAACACAGACTTCAAGCATTTACTTATAAAGTTACAGCATAAACACACACTCTATGGAATTGATTGATTTGATGACAAAATACCAAAAAGAAAATATTATAAAGAAGAACCAGTAAGAAAGCTATATTCGGCCTGGCCGTTTCTTAGATACCCTACACCTTAAAAGTTTTTAGGAATTTTTATGAATCTTAGGAATTAAGGTTTTGTACCAATGAATTTCTTTATGAATTGATTCTTTATTTATATGTCTTATATTCGTTTTATTTGCTCGTTTACAAATCCGAACAAAGAATATTTATACAAAATTTCATATTAATTAATAACATATCATAAAATTACAGACTTATATAAGGATTTATGTGCCATATTACCCTTCCGCCAATGTGACCTAAGAGTATGCGTGCCACGCCCATTTTCTGCAACGTAAAATATAATAATGTCGCTCGATATTGAGATTTTATTGTCTTATCTTAAAAACTAGAAGAAATATGTGGTTATAAGGAAAGCTATCTTATAATCACATTTAATCACAAACGGGTACAAATAGTAGGCGTGGTCGTTACCCATTTTCAAAACAAATTAATTGACTGAGTAGTTTTATTATTGTGTTCAAATTTAAGCTTTATTTCCGTGGTAACAAATTTCTTTTCATGAGCCTTACTGTATAAATACAGTACAACCTCCCTAATCCGGACACTCGCTAATTCGGACTATCCAGTAATCCGGACATTTAAATTTTTCGGCCAGTTTAGAAATTTTTCCTCTATAGTCCGGACAAGTGTTCTTTTTTCTCAGTAAAATTTCTTCGTTATTTTACCGCTAGACAAAATAAGCATTGTGTTTGAGCAAGAATTAAAGAATGTGTAAAATATTTTAGTTTACTTGAGTTTGCGTGGAGTTAAGACGTAAATATGGCTCCCGTAAATAAACGACAACATAAAACATTAACGTTGGCAGAAAAGTGCAAAATATTGGATACAATTGATAGTGGAAAATCAATCAGACAAGTGGCAGTAATTGCTAACCAAAATATTGAAGAACTTTCTTTCTTCTTCTTTGGAGGAGTCTGAAAATGCTCAAAACAAAGTCTCACATAAAGAGGCAAGTGAACTGTTTTCAAAAGCTATTTTATGGGCTGAACAAACTAAAGCGACAGATAAGGATATTTTATTTTTAAAAGAATTTAAAAATAAAGCTGACAAATTACATAAAGATAGATACATGTATTCAAACAAAAATAAATTCTTATTTTTCAAAATGAATATTTTCGGTCACTTTTAGTATGTTCCTCTATGTTTCTGTAAATTAATTAAATACAAATGAATTCTTATGAGTACTTATGTTTCTTTTCAGTAATAAAAATAAATAATATATATGTACAAATATGTATTGCGTTTAAAATTTAATTTTAACTCTAGTCCGGACGATCCACTAATCCGGACAGATGCTGAAACTATATCTGTCCGGATTAGGGAGGTTGTACTGTAGTGTAAAAGTGGGCGGACCGCGCCCAATTTTGCTGTAATAATGTTTTATTAGAAAAGAAGATGTTATGTAAAGTTTTATTCAGGAAGTTTATATATTTAACAATATAACCATTTAAGAGCCTCTTTTGTCTGTATAACCTAAAAGTGGGCGGATCATGCCCATATTTGGTATATCAAGGGCTGAAGTTACTCTATACGCAGAAATGAAATTTTGTTGTCATAACTAAAAAACAACGGCTGATATCACATTTTAACTAAAAAATTGGCGTGGTCGTGGACCGATTTTGTCCATTTGCAATACCAACCTGCACACCCTAAGAAAGAATATTTCTGCAAAATTTCATAACGATATCTTCATCGGTTCTCCTGTGATCGTGATTTCAACAGACAGACAGACGGACGGACATGGCTAAATCGACTCAGGATGTCACGCTGATCACGAATATATATGTACATATATGTATGTATATACTTTTCTATACCTATCGTCTCCATTTCTATGCGTTACACATTTCGTGACAAAGTTAATATACCCTTAACCTTAAGGTGTAGGGAATCTAAGATTCGGCCAGGACGAATACAGCACTCTTACTGGTTTTATTTAAATTTGTTAAGGCATTTCTAATAATTATTTTACATTTAAGACCGACGAATATTATATTAATTTGTTATAAAATAAGTGTTCGATATAATAAGAGTGTTCGATTATTTAGTAATGAAAATTTCGATTCATTGAGATGCGAGGCAACGAATAAAGAATCAAAGAGACTCTTTACATAAAGAGACAAAAAGAAAAGACATTAATTTCAAAATCTGCATCTGCATGAAACAAATTTATTGGTACATGTCATTTCAATGCATGAAATGTGTTTGCACATGGAAAATGTTTACATTCATTTAAACTAATATGCAAGATTTTTCATGCAAATCGCAAAGTTATGAATCTGAAGGTATTCAGCTCAAGTATCTTAATCAAACTTTTGATCCATTACACCGTTTCCACCTCGACAACGATTTTTGATGTCAGCAATTCTTGAGAAAACAAAGTTTATTGTTTCTAGCTCCAACTGAGCCATTTCTTGCTGAGATGGCGCTGACCGAAGTATTCGTTTACCCAGGGCTGTCATGAACTGGACGGTGCTGCTGCTGCTCCTTTCCCTCAGATGCTGCAAAGTTGCACAACGCAATTCCTCTATAGACAGCAATGCCGCGTCCAATAACTTAGAATACTCGTCCTGCACCTTGCTGGGAATTTCCACTGGTTTGGTCGGCGGTGTGGAAGGAGGTGAGTTGGCACCAGACGATGCCGCTTCCGGTAATTGCACAACATCATCAGCATTTTTCGGTTTACTAAACAGAAAAAGCAACACTAATAGCAAAATAAAAAAATAAATAAAAAGTTTACTCACACTTTGGTAGAATCGTCATTATTTAGAAATGAGAGTTCTTGGAAATATTTCCAACGACTCTTCGCATCTTCTGCAGCACGACCTGAAAGAAGTTGCAAACGCTTCTTATGCTTGAAGTAGTTTTTACGGAGGGTACTCCATCTCTTCCTGCATTTGTCACCTGAATAGTATATACAGATGCATACGAGTATATGTAGATAGGACACTTAATTATATAATATGAAGCAGTATAAACTTACCCGGGATATCCAAACGGAACGATATGATCTGCCACGCCCTTTCCGTCAGCAGGGCATTATTGTAGCTTGGTGAGGATGGATTGTGAAGACAGTTGTACTGCTGAACTTCGCCTATTAGTAATTCTTCAAAACTCATTTTTAAGAATCACAAAATTATTTAAACCAAACTTCCATTTATATATAATAATTAAAAACAGCTGTTTTTCATTAGCTGCCAAACAGGGGTATTTTTCAATAAAATTCTGGGAGCACTTTATGTTTTTTAGTTGATTTTCAGTAAAAGGTAGGTAAGCTTTTCCGACGTATGTATATTTTTTCAAGCATGCGGCTCCTACTTTGTTGTTGTAGTTGTTTTGGCCACTGACGCCAACAACAACAACAATTGGGCCCGGAGTTATAGCCCATTAAAATTTCAAATTTAACCATCTGTTTTTTGTAAACTATAGAAGTTATTGCTTTAACATTCATACCCTTGGGAATGTATTACGACTAACTTTTATTTATGCAAATGGTTTTATTTATTTATTCAGTATAAAAATTAGAATTAAGTAAATTGATGTAAATGATATTTTATAGAAAACCGTTCACTTACGGAGAAAAATAAAATTTTAGATTATTAGCATTACTTTGTTTTATTAATTAATTTTGTTCAAAGTTAAATGTAATTAATCCACATAATTATCACAACTAGGGTCGGTCGTGGTCGAACCGGTATTGGGTTTCGACCAATAACAATTCCATTTTTAATTAATTCTTAAATAATATATATTGTATATTACATATATATAATAATAATATAAAATTCAGATCGACTGCTCGCCTATGAATAGCAACAACACTTCCTCTTCGTACTCAATCAAATCGTCTTCGGATGCACAGAAGAAATCTCAGCAACAAAATTTGGCGTTTAGATTCTTTTCTGTGCCTAGCAACATATGTTGATAAACAATGTTTAATTACTGAGACGTAATACCTAAAATCTTTTAATGCAGATAAAATTTCGTCTCCATTCTTTTTTTGTGCAGTAGAGAATAACAACACCTACAATAAATAGTAAGGAGAACATATGCTAGAGGGATGGAACCCATTGAAACCTTCCATCTGATTGGGGAGAGCTGCATCTGGAAATATTTGACGCACTCCTTTCATATTTCAAATTAAATAAAGAAATGAATAAAAAATTTGGTTCCTTCGAATAAAATTTATTATTATGTAATTTCGGTGCATGAAATGCAAAAATGTTTACATTCATTTAAATAATACGAGGATTTAAACCAAATAAAGCACTGACAATTTGATACAAAAAGGTATCAAATTTACATACAATTTTACTTTCGGTTTGTCTGTGTTCTGCATTTCATCCATTTAGGTGGGTTTATTCGCTTTCTCAACGTGATTCGCTTTCTCAACGCGAATCGCTTTCTCACCGCTTTTGTTTCACCGCGACCGAGTTCCATCGTTCCAAAAGCATCGTCATCGTCTGGCCAGGACAGGAAGCAATGTCGCCACATTTTGGTGCGAACCCGTTTGATTAGGTTCTTCCTTTTTCCTCCTTCCTTTTCCTTTTTCCTAAACACAGACTTCAAGTATTTACTTATAAAGTTACAGCATAAACACACGCTCCATGGAATTGATTGATTTGATGACAAAATACCAAAAAGAAAATATTATAAATAAAAAGAAAAATTAACTTTTCCAAATAAAAGAGCACAGGACATCAACATAGCTGCTGGAAGCTGCCACAATAAAATTCCCCACAACACACCGGCAACAACAATTAACAAAGTAGTTACCAAGAGTAGAGAAACTGCCTCAGAAACTGCCAAAGTTCAAGTGCATTTCAAAAAGTGCAACAATAACAATAACAGGTCACCGGTTTTTAAGGTTTTCAAGGTTTGCTCACGAAAGGCAGCATCATCGGAGGCGCCATCTATCACGTGTCAAATGAAGTAACACTGATATGGCTTTGGAATAACGGATGCGGATCCAGTTACGATCGTGAAGTATCCGAGTCTAAATTTCCTGTAGATGATTTTCACGAACTTTTGAGGAATTCACGCACATTCAAATTCACAAAAATGCACTATTATTAAAATATTACTAAATAATACTATTATTAAATATTAATTAAAATATCGACAAATCTGGGAATTGCGGAAATATCTTTAAGTTCTGGATATTTCGTTAAGTATTTAAAAATGCATTAAATTCTGAGAATGTCCATAAACTAAGGCGTAGCTATAGATCATCTGGTTGAATGGCAAAGAATTAAAAAAGAAAACACACGCTTATTATGTGTTTAATAATCACAATGCTTGGGACTATACAATATATGTATATTGTTGTTTCATTATCTGAGCGGATACAAAGTCTTACCGACTCTAGAATATGTAAGATATAATTGTACATGTGAGAAGTAATCCGTTTGTAAATCTAAACCGCACTATTATAAACATTGGCCCTGAGCGTTTTTAATGGTTATTCCAATCGAGTTGGAAATTCCAATTTTTTGATCTTGTCGTTTTAGGAGTTTGTTTTATGTTGTTGTTGTACACGATTTACTCTTGCTATGTGGTTGTTGTCTTTTATAGAAATATATGTAGACGCGTGTCGCTGATACTCAGGTGTTAATACTGAAGTGTAGACATGAGAGGATTGAGTATGTAAACCTAGGATGTTCCACTTATTCTTTTTCTTCATTGTATAGCTTCTGTTAGTGTTTACGCCAAACACACCGCTCGTCAAGCAAACTCTCCTGATCTGCGGAAGCCGTGCTCTCTCACGGCGCGGACTTCGGCCAGTCAGGAGAGAGTGAAAATACTGGAAAACTGTGACAAACTAAGTGAAGATTTTCGGACGAAATTTTTTTTCCCTCAAATGTAAAAACATCTCGCCTTAAGAAAATGCAATTTATCTATTTTTCTTTTTGATGGAAGTGCAACAAAATATCGGTAAACGCATCAACAACAATTTAAGTGAACTTCAAAACCAATGACATCCGATAACTAAATGTTGGCTATTTCTCAGGGTTTCCTGTGGCATCAGTGCAGTTGTAATTTTCCTATAGTTAGCAGCCGGCTCAAAGACCAATGAAGGGACAGGAGCCGATTTCTACTCTGACACGCTGCAAGCACAGCGATCATACAGACTGCCAGATGAGTGCAGCGTGTTTCAGGCAGAGATTTTCGCGATCGAGCGAGCAGCAAACTATGTCCTGGAAGAAAGGGTATCTGAAACAGATATAAATTTCTTCATGGACAGCCAGGCTGCCATAAAAGCATTAGGCTTGACGCAGGTTAAGTCAGAGATTGTCTTGAAATGCAGAGGTAAACTGCGGGACCTAATGAAAGCCCACATCGTCAGGATCTGCTGGGTCCCAGGCCACTCGGATATCGAAGGCAATGAGCGAGCAGATCTCCTGGCTAGAACGGGTTCCTCACTAGGGGCTGAGGAGGCGGACTCCTCTGTCAAGACACCTATCTCCAACCAGATGAACTCCATTGACACCATAGTGACAAACATAACCAACAACACCTGGAAGACCAGGTCAGACAGTGTTACCAGCCGTTCACTATGGCCAGAGCTCAACCGTGAGAACTCTAAGACGATACTCTCAATGCCCAGAGACCAACTTAGAGTAATAGCAGGAGTGATCACAGGGCATTGCCCCATAGGGGATATGGTGACCAGGTGGAAACCAGGCACCAGAGTGGATCACTGTAGATGTTGTGACGACGCGGACGAGGAGGAGACTATTCACCACCTGCTCTGCCAATGCCCAGCCCTCGCATACCGCCGCCTCTGCAGTGTGGGGGCGGAGTACCTCGAGAGGCTGACAGAGTTGGCAGAGCGCCCGGTCACTAGTCTCATAAAGCTAATCAAGAGTACCAGATCGGCCTACACCCGGCCATTGCCCCACCCACTCGAGGGGGCTCGGCCTGAGTAGCCGTCCGGAACAGTGAGGTTCCCACAGAACCAAAACGAGGGCACTCACAATGGGCCTTAAGGCCTCGGTGGAAGTGGCCGCTTTGCGGCCACACGCCCTTTCAACATAAGCTAACCTAGCAGTCGGTGAACATCGTTTGAAGATGGAGCAACAGCAGCAGCAACACTGCAGGTTGAATAACAAAGGTTGGAAAGTTTAACTGGATAAAATTGCTTCCATTGGAAAATCTAATCGCAACAAATCTTTGCCCGCTGAGAGTTATTTTAAATGCGTTGGTCATCCCTACCTTATCATTCCTTACCGAACGGGAATACTTCAACATTGATGCGTTGATGTCTATTATTAATGACACAAGCTTAAAGTGTTCCACCAGAACATATTGGACGAAAACTACGATGAATTCGACACCGAAGTCGTTGATATGTTGCATTGGGTTTAGTAGAACTCGCTTAACCCGCATCTAAGAACGGTGGACAGAAACGATTTCAGCAACGTACTTTTGAGCCTATTTCCGCAGGAGAGGGGACGATACATCAAACCGACGCAGGTTTTCGAAGTCTGTCCTGTGTATGGACTATCAGTAACACCATATAGTATGTTCAGGATAAAAATCAACTGTGACATTCTTCGACGATTAACACGAAATGATACGTTCATCAGCCTTAGCCGAGATTTATGAGTTAGTAAGTTTACTATTGGAGCGCTATTTTCGATCCAAGACCCCCCCCTAGATCGTAGAAATAATTATAAAATGAAAAATTTAAAGCACGAAAAGGATATGAACAGCTTCCTTACCAGTTCCAATATTGGAAGATGCACCAGATAGGAGTAAGCAGAACAACCAGAAATACAGACATTTAAAAGTTCGGGTATCAGATGACAAAACTGCCAGTCAACGATGAATGAAGATACTTCTAAGTTTGAAAAACCTAGGAATGATAAGAGAACTGATTACGATTTTGATGCCGATCCATATTATAATGGTGATGGAAATAAAGCGGTTGCCAATACTAACGAAAACATGAGGAATATAATGAGTTCGTCTGGCCGCGCACCGCAGCGTGGAGATTAAGATGAATGTTGGATAACAAATATGGACTATCAGTTACACCATATAGTATGTTCAGGATAAAAATGTGCATTAAAAGCTTTCCAAGGAAATGAAAAATTAATTACTGGAGACACAGTGTTAAAATCAGCACAAGCGTTCCGAAGTGGTTCATTCTGTTGATATGAAAATCTGCCAAAACTTAGATGAAGAGGTTCATATCGCCTCAATGTACGGCGACGAACATGTTGAATGTTGTTGAACAAGATGAATGTTGCATAACAAATATGGACTATCAGCAACACCATATAGTATGTTCAGGATAAAAATCGACTGACATTCTTCGACGATTAACAGGAGATGGTAAGTTTATCAGCCGAGATTCATAATTTGGTTACCATGGAAGCTTTATTTTCCATCAAAGACAACTCCTAGATCGTAAAAATAATTATACAATGCAAAATTCAAAACATTCCAATAGTGAACACAAAAGAGATTTGAAAAAATTCAAATTGAACTCCGAAGAGTCTCCGAACGCTTCGAGTACTTGCTCCCCGTCTATAGGATTCTTGCCATCAACTTTAACCTCAATAAGTGGCTCAGGTAACGACGCCATCAATTTCACAACCTAATTACATAGCAATTGATGTACTTAATTCATTACAAGTCCCACGATTTATAATTATACATATGTACATAACCCCCTGTTTCACTCCATTTCGCCATTTTGTTTCTTCTGTGGTTCTAAGACATCAACTGAAAAATTATGAAAAGCAAAATATCATGTACAGATTTGCATACATATAAGTCAAGTGAACATTGCAAAATGAATCGACGTATGTATGTACCTTTATTTCTAGGAACTGAGATCCAAACAGATTGCGCTTTGAATTCTTGGAGTTGTTGGGAAAAATCCTTATATAAAATTATATAAATAACTATATTTATATAAAATTAAACATTAAACCAAAAAAAAAAAAACGAACGCTATTTTATATTTGAACCTCTCAGCGAACGAGTCAAATGAAAACTGAAGATTTCTTTTCTCCTCGTTTTGAATTTTGTATGAAGTTTCGTTTCTCTGTTGAAAGTCGTCATCGTCGCCTTCTGCGATTCAAATTAAAAGCGAAGTTTATTTTTTCAAAATTGTATGTCGAGTATGAACTCAGTATGTCGAGTTTTTTTGACATTTGGCAGAATAGTTTGGTGACATAAATTATCTCTTTCTAACTTATTGGCACTAGAAAAGGAGAAAGATAGTGTGTCTGCAATTCCGAACTTCGAAACAGACTTGCAAACTAAAAACTGAGGCTAAAAACCAAACACATTTTGGTTTAGCGCTGGAATAGCAACAACAATTTCAAGGGAGTTAAAAAAGTTTACGAGTGGCTTTTGGGGTTTAAACCAGTTTATTCCATAAACCTGGTAAAACCATTTTATGGAAACACCTTACAACGGAACCTAGACAAATCCAATATGTACTATAGTAAGGAGGTATAGGGATCTTAATTTCAAACTTAAAGAGCAATAAAACCGTAACCGGAAGTTCCCACCCGGGGGTTGTTGTTGGGGTGAGTGCCAAAAACAACAACAACAGCCAAACTAACAACAACGTAGGACATTGTGCCGTAAAACCTATTTAAGTACAGTGTAATAAAAGAGATACTTTCGTACTATTTTTAGATCTAGAAACTGAATATCTTAATTTGCCAAACGTTAATTCAATTCGTAATCGTTTCATTTAAGTCGGTTATGAAAGGACACCGCTATATTTTCCAACAATTACTCCCATGTTCTGTAACTCTCATCAGTGAGAGGTTTTGAGATGAAGCAGATGGAATGGAACAGAAGCAAAGAGAATCGAAAGCTTCTCACCCAAAGCAAATCTGTAACTTTGTTTCGGTGAAAAGTTTCTGTAATACTTCTGTTTCCTGTGAAAATACTGGAAAACAGTGACAAACTAAGTGAAGATTTTCGGACGACATTTGTTTTTCCCTCAAATGTAAAAACATCTCGCCTCAAAAAAATGCAATTTATCTATTATTTTTTTTTTTTTGTGAAAGTGCAACAAAATATCGTTCAACGCATCAACAACAATTTAAGTGAACTCCGACATCCGATAACTAAATGTTGGCTATTTCTCAGGGTTTCCTGTGGCATCAGTGCAGTTGTAATTTTCCTATAGTTAGCAGACGGTGAACATCGATTGAAGATGGAGCAACAGCAGCAGCAACACCAATCGTAGTCAAATGGTTGAATAACAAAGGTTGGAAAGTTTAGCTGGATAAAATTGCTTCCATTGGAAAATCTAATCGCAACAAATCTTTGCCCGATGAGAGTTATTTTAAATGCGTTGGTCATCCTTACCTTATCATTCCTTACCGAACGGGAATACTTCAACATTGATGCGTTGATGTCTATCATTAATGACACACCCAAGCTTAAAGTGTTCCACCAGAACATATTGGACGAAAACTACGATGAATTCGACACCAAAGTCGTTGATATGTTGCATTGGGTTTAGTCGAACTGCGTAACCCGCATCTAAGAACGGTGGACAGAAACGATTTCAGCAACGTACTTTTGAGCCTATTTCCGCAGGAGAGGGGACGATACATCAAACCGACGCAGGTTTTCGAAGTCTGTCCTGTGTATGGACTATCAGTAACACCATATAGTATGTTCAGGATAAAAATCAACTGTGACATTCTTCGACGATTAACAGGAAATGATACGTTCATCAGCCTTAGCCGAGATTTGAGTTAGTAAGTTTACTATTGGAGCGCTATTTTCGATCCAAGACCCCCCCTAGATCGTAGAAATAATTATAAAATGAAAAATTTAAAGCACGAAAAGGATATGAACAGCTTCCTTACCAGTTCCAATATTGGAAGATGCACCAGATAGGAGTAAGCAGAACAACCAGAAATACAGACATTTAAAAGTTCGGGTGTCAGATGACAAAACTGCCAGTCAACGATGAATGAAGATACTTCTAAGTTTGAAAAACCTAGGAATGATAAGAGAACTGATTACGATTTTGATGTCGATCCATATTATAATGGTGATGGAAATAAAGCGGTTGCCAATACTAACGAAAACATGAGGAATGTTATGAGTTCGTCTGGCCGCGCACCGCAGCGTGGAGATTAAGATGAATGTTGGATAACAAATATGGAGTATCAGTTACACCATATAGTATGTTCAGGATAAAAATGTGCATTAAAAGCTTTCCAAGGAAATGAAAAATTAATTACTGGAGACACAGTGTTAAAATCAGCACAAGCGTTCCGAAGTGGTTCATTCTGTTGATATGAAAATCTGCCAAAACTTAGATGAAGAGGTTCATATCGCCTCAATGTACGGCGACGAACATGTTGAATGTTGTTGAACAAGATGAATGTTGCATAACAAATATGGACTATCAGCAACACCATATAGTATGTTCAGGATAAAAATCGACTGACATTCTTCGACGATTAACAGGAGATGGTAAGTTTATCAGCCGAGATTCATAATTTGGTTACCATGGAAGCTTTATTTTCCATCAAAGACAACTCCTAGATCGTAAAAATAATTATACAATGCAAAATTCAAAACATTCCAATAGTGAACACAAAAGAGATTTAAAAAAATTCAAATTGAACTCCGAAGAGTCTCCGAACGCTTCGAGTACTTGCTCCCCGTCTATAGGATTCTTGCCATCAACTTTAACCTCAATAAGTGGCTCAGGTAACGACGCCATCAATTTCACAACCTAATTACATAGCAATTGATGTACTTAATTCATTACAAGTCCCACGATTTATAATTATACATATGTACATAACCCCCTGTTTCACTCCATTTCGCCATTTTGTTTCTTCTGTGCTTCTAAGACATCAACTGAAAAATTATGAAAAGCAGAATATCATGTACAGATTTGCATACATATAAGTCAAGTGAACATTGCAAAATGAATCGACGTATGTACCTTTATTTCTAGGAACTGAGACCCAAACAGATTGCGCTTTGAATTCTTGGAGTTGTTGGGAAAAATCCTTATATAAAATTATATAAATAACTATATTTATATAAAATTAAACATTAAACCAAAAAAAAAAAACGAACGCTATTTTATATTTGAACCTCTCAGCGAACGAGTCAAATGAAAACTGAAGATTTCTTTTCTCCTCGTTTTGAATTTTGTATGAAGTTTCGTTTCTCTGTTGAAAGTCGTCATCGTCGCCTTCTGCGATTCAAATTAAAAGCGAAGTTTATTTTTTCGAAATTGGAAATTTATTTCATGGTTTCCTAACAATCTTAATTGTTAAAATTGTAACATTCTGGTTATTATAATTTTAGTTAATTATTTAATTTGATTTAATGTTATGGTTAAGAAAACCAATCTTTAAAAGTTCCCAGTTAGGGAAGTACGGGAAGATTTTCACAATGGAGATCAGACAGAGCGCGCTCTTTGCTTCTGATCAACGAGAAGATCCACATTTAATCAGAAATCGCCCACAAGCCATCGATTCACCAGCCAAAGACTTCGGAAGCCTGTGTCAGTTTGAATTATGAATCTAATTCGCAGTCAACTTTCAGCTTATTGTCAGAAACTTCAGCCGAAGAAAATTACTTTTTTAAATTTTTTTCCGGAAATAGGAATTTTTATATTAAAATGTTCGATTTCACGCAGCAAAATTTGCAATATATTTCTTAAATCGAAATGTGTATCGGCAAGCCAGCAGAATCTGTAGTGGAGACGGTTGGAAACAATTGGTTG
Source organism: Myopa testacea (assembly GCA_949629155.1). Classification (NCBI taxonomy): domain Eukaryota; kingdom Metazoa; phylum Arthropoda; class Insecta; order Diptera; family Conopidae; genus Myopa; species Myopa testacea. The sequence continues at coordinate 34,295,716 of OX451348.1, forward strand.
AATGCTGAGTCTGTGGACGATGATGATCAGACTGTGTGACGATAATGATAAGTCCGTGGATGACAGTAGCACCGGCACTATCAATACCGGGGACAGCCAATTGCCCGCTCTGGCGCAGATTCAGGACGAGCACATCGGGAATACCTTTATTGAAAAAATAATTGGATACATGCACGTGCGTTTTATTGGACTTTGTTTTGGACGTTATGTAGTTCTCATGATTAATGTACTGGCACAGCGCTATACAAGAAATAATGGAACCGCACGCGGATGCACCCCAACCGGCACTAAATCGCGAGTGAGTATTAATTACATTTGCCAGTTCTGTGCAAAGACTCAGTCCGTTGTCCCCTTGCACCGTGTTTGGAACTGGCTGGAAACTGCTGCGAATGATGGCGAAGAAGTTTTCCAACTTGTCGCCGTAGAATGATATTCCTGTGGGCACTACTCGAACCGACGTAAATGATTCTTCCGAATACAATTCCACCGGTTCTTTTGATGGACAGACTTCGAAAAGCTGCGTCGGACTGATGTATCGTCCCCTCTCCTGCGGTAATAGGCTCAAAAGTACGTTGCTGAAATCGTTTCTGTCCACCGTTCTTAGAAGCGGGTTACGCAGTTCGACCAAAACCCAGTGCAAAATATGTATAAATGACTTCGATGTCGAATTCTCCGTAGTTTTCGTCCAATATGTTCTGGTGGAACACTTTAAGCTTGGGTGTGTCATTAATGATAGACATCAACGCATCAATGTTGAAGTATTCCCGTTCGGTAAGGAACATAAGTTTATTTCATGGAAACGGGTTCAGTTGCGAATAGTAACAGCTTGGAGCGGCAGCCACAAAGTGCCCGTTTCGCATCGCAAGACATTAGGTCCGTCCATTTTAGGTTTTTAGGTTTAATATTGGTTTTTTTTCTCATAATGTTATATTATTCTATATCCATAAATATATGTTCATCCCTACTTAACTCTAATTCTAAATCTATTCTATAATGATTTAGACTATTCTATAATTTTTAGTTTCTACATTCATAAACGTCTTCCCGACCCACTAAACGTTTTCCCGACCCACTATACTCCCTGTTTTTAACAGTAAATTTACTTTTTCGGACACTCCGGAAGTACTAATCGGCAATCAAGAATCTGGGCCATCATATTAATAACTCGCTTACTTGCCATATTAATGTTGTAATTCGAAAAATTTATTCCACCCTACGAAAGTTGAGGTATTTTTCTAATTGAAAAAATAAAATATCTTCACCGGTTCTCCTGTGATTGTGATTTCAACAAACAGACAGACGGACGGACATGGCTAAATCGACTGAGGAGGTGACGCTAATCAATAATATATATACTTTTCTATACCTATCGTCTCTGTTTCTATGCGTTACACATTTCGTGACAAAGTGAATATACCCTTAACCTTAAGGTGTAGGGTATAATAAAAATGAGTCAAATACTTGATGTTCTTCAAACACCGCTCTACGATGAGAGTATAATTAAAAAGGAATATCATAGCTATTCACCATATTTACAATCATATAAAAGCAATGAAGATCTTTATTTTCTACCCAGTGAGAGTATAATTTACATTACCTTAGAAATTACCTTAAAAAATGGAAACGCAACAGCCAATGCAAAATGTCTGTGTACCATTGAAAATGCTATTGGGATTTGCTCAAGACATTAATAAAATTATTTCAAATTCTTAACATGAACTTATACTACTGAGATCGAAATTCGATGAAAATGATGTTTATTCAACTGTTGCCACCGAAAATTCCACATGTACAGTTAGCTGATTTTGAAAAACTACAACTCTTTCAAACGATCCAAAGTGGAAAACCTTTTTTAATGGCATTCCGTAGTTGGGATTGTCATTTCAATCCGGTACTCACTCAAGGAAACAATCATCTGTGGAATGTAAAATTAACTCCGCAGAATGAAAGACCACGTTTCATACTTATTGCCTTTAGAAGAAACCATTGCTATTTAACCGATGTAAAATTACACTTAAATTCTGATCATCTTATGATGATCTCAATCTAAATTTTGACCGTGATCGTTATGCACTGCTTTATTATATGTATTTGAAATTTCAACAAAACTACTTTGTGCGCGATTCCCAACCTCTGCTGCTGCCTGAAGACTTTAAAAAAACAGCTCCAAAAATAGTGGTGGATGCAACTCATCAAAACGAAGCTATAAAAATTGGACCAATTTATATTCCAATTGAATTTAAGACATCAAAGAATATTCCAGCCAATACACCAGCTTACTGCAAACTTATACACGATGAGTTGATTGAGTATTCCAGTACTCCAGTGACCGCTGAAATTAAAAAAGTTGTCTAAGTGAAATGGAGCACCGAAAATTTTTAACATTGGATGTGCAGGGCTTCAAAGGAACTTGTAATCAGTTTATATCATATCTATATTGTCTTGTAAATCAATAATGGCGACGTTATAAAATTGAACAGTGTGAAGCTCTACATTCATTAGAATATTGATGACATAAGTCTCAAGGCTGCTTTTTGGACTACGCACCTGTGTCCCGATGCCACCTGTCATCACCAACTTTCTACCACTAAACACAATTTAAAATGGCAAAACACAAAATCTTTTCCTTAATGGTTTTTTATTTTTATACCCTACACCTTAAGGTATGTTACTCTATACCCAATTTCATGCCTGGGTATAGAGTAACATTATCCGTGTCCAAATACGGGCGTAATGAGTTCACTTTTAGGTTACACAGGCAAAAGATCGTCTTATTGTGTTATATTGTTAATTATATAAACTTCCTGAATAAAACTTTACATAACAACGTATTTCCCAATAAAATATTATTATAGCAATACTGAAAACAATACCACCAAATAAAGTTTAAATTTGAAGACAATAATAAAACTACTAAGCTTATTATTTTGTTTTGAGAACAGGTAACGACCACGCCTACTATTTATACCCGTCTGTGATTAAATATAATTATAAGGTATCTATCCTAATAACCTCATATTTCCTCTATGTACTTTAAGTTTGTATTTCATTCTATAGTGTTATTGTTCCGCAAAGAAAAATCTAAATAAATTAAAAATCCAAATAAATAAAACTATTTTGTTCAATTAAATTTGTTCACAACTTTTAGGTGTAGGGTATCTAAGATTCGGTCAGGTCATATATAGCACTCTTACTGAATTTATTTAAATTTGTTAAGGCATTTCTAATAATTATTTCACATTTCGGACCGACGAATATTACTAATTCGTCGCAAGGCAACGAATTGAGATGCAAGGCAACGAATAAAGACTCAAAGAGACTCTTTAAATAAAGAGACAAGACAAGAATAAACAAAAGACATTCATTACAAAATCTGCATGTGCATGAAACAAATTTATTGGTACATGAAATACAATACATCAATACATGAAATGTGTTTGCAAATGATAAAATGCAAGATTTTGTAATGCAAATCGTAAAGTTATGAATCTGAAGGTATTCAGCTGAAGTATCTTAATCAAACTTTTGATCCATTACACCGTTTCCACCCCGCAAACGATATTTAATGGCGGCTAATTTTGAGAAAACAAAGTTTGTTGTATCTAACGCTAGTTGAGCAATTTCCTGCTCAGATAGCCCTGAGCGTTCTATTCGTTTGTCCAGGGCTTTCATGAACTGGACGGTGCTGCTGCTCCTTTCCATCCGATACTGCTCGATTGCAAGACGCAGTTCCTCAATAGACCGTAATGCCGCCAACCTTGAAGAGTTGTCCTGCACCTTGCTGGGAATTTCGCCTGGTTTGGGCAGCGGTGTGTAAGGAGGTGGGCTGACACCAGATGATGCCGCTTCCGGTAATTCCACAACATCATCAGCATTTTCCGGTTCACTAAACAGAAGAAGCAACAGTAATAGGAAAATAAAGAAATTAATAAAAAGTTTACTCACACTTCGGTAGAATCATCATTATCTAAAAATGAGAGTTGTTGAAAATATTTCCAACGAATCTTCGCCTCTTCAGCAGCATGACCTGAAAGAAGTTGCAAACGCTTCTTACGCTTGTAGTAGTTTTTCCGAAGGGTCCTCCATCTCTTCCTGCATAAATCACCTGAATAGTATATATAGATGCATGTAGATGCATATGTATGTAGATAGGACACTTAATTATATGAAGCAGTATAGACTTACCCGGCATATCCAAACGGACCGATATGCTCTGCCACACCCTTTCCGTCAACAGGGCATCATTGTAACTTGGTGAGGAGAGATTGTGAAGACACTCGTGCCGCTGAACTTCGCCTATAAGTAATTCTTCAAAGCTCATTTTTAAGAATCACAAAATTATTCAAACTAAACTATCATTTATATAATTGAAAACAGCTGTTTTTCATTAGCTGCCAAACAGGAGTATTTTTGAATAAAATTCTGGCAGCACTTTATGATTTTTATGTGATTTTTAGTAAAAGGTAGGTAAGCTTTTCCGACGTACGTATATTTCATCAAGCATGCGGCTCCTACTTTGTTGTTGTTGTTGTAGTAGTTTTGGCCTCTCACGCCAACAACAACAACATTTGGGCCCGGACTGAAGTGGGCCCGGAGTTATAGCCCATTAAAATTTCAAATTTAACCATCTGTTTTTTGTAAACTATAGAAGTTATTGCTTTAACATTCATACCCTTGGAAATGTATTAAGACTAACTTTTATTTATGTAAATGATTTTATTTATTTATTCATTACAAAAATTAGAATTAAGTAAATTGATGTAAACGATATTTTATAGAAAACCGTTCACTTACGGAGAAAAATAAAATTTTAGATTATTAGCATTACTTTGTTCCATTAATTAATTTTGTTCAAAGTTAAATTTAATTAATCCACATAATTATCACAACTAGGGTCGGTCGTGGTCGAACCGGTATTGGGTTTCGACCAATAACAATTCCATTTTTAATTAATTCTTAAATAATATATATTGTATATTACATATATATAATAATAATATAAAATTCAGATCGACTGCTCGCCTATGAATAGCAGCAACACTTCCTCTTCGTACTCAATTAAATCGTCGTCATATGCACACAAGAAATCTCAGCAACAAAATTTGGCGTTTAGATTCTTTAAGTGCTTAGCAACATATGTTGATAAACAATGTTTAATTACTGAGACGTAAACCTAAAATCTTTTTATGCAGATAAAATTTCGTCTCGTCTCCATTCATTTCGTTTCTATACGTTGCAGTTAGATGTTTTGGCCCCAAATTAAATATTGGCGAGAGAGAGGCAAACTTCCACTCATCGAGAAACTCACCCAGAAAAAGGGATTTATTAAATATAGAACATAAAGCTGAATGTAATGAGGAAGCACAATTTTTCAGAAAAATCAGAGGTAGCAGATCGAAGCCTTCACCTTTCTTAAAGTCGAGCTCCTTCATCGATTGTATAAATATAGTCCTTCCTCGTCAGTTATGCATAAAGAGTCAATGCTAAGTTGAGGTAACTGTGAGAACAAGATTTTTTCACGCAAATTGCCCCTCTCCGTTATACCCCCCCAAATACCTTAAGGGTTCTCCGCAGAGTTACCAAACATGTCCATAGATTTAGGAAAACCACCTGATTTTCTTTTAGAATTTAAAAATATTCAGAAGGATCTTGGATTCGATTTAATACTACTCTCAATATAGCAAACATATTTCTTATAAGGAAAGTTAGGCAGAAATCCGTATTCTCGCCTACGCAAAATAAAGATGTTCTTCGCAACAAGCGTATTGGTTTTCTTAAACATTAGATAAGCTTTATTCATCAGATTTCTTAAAGAAATAAGTCTTCGATTATACCATGGATGTTTGTAGCGTCGCCTTCTGAAAATAAGCGGCACATATGTATAAAGGAATACCTTCAGTTACCACGTTCTTAAAGGTTGAATACATGCTAAACAAATCCCTTGAATGAAGAACTATCCTCCAATTGATCGAACAGAAAAATTCATTGAGAGATTCAAAATTGGCATTTTTAAAATCATAGTAGCAAGAATTTTCATCTTCACGTGTAAGAGCAAGCAAATGTGATGCATTCAAAACTAATAACTAACGCTTTATGATGAACAGAATTATTGGCCAGTGGCAGATCGCATTTGTATAATTTGTACTTATAGACATTTCTAATGAAAATTAAATCTAAAATTCTGGATATATCATTCATCACATTATTGATCTGAAACAAATTCAACGAATAAAGCGAGTCACAAAAAACCGATTCAGTGTAACTTTTCACATTAAAAGACAGTAAAGAATTTTCATCCGAACACAAATTCCAGTTTATGGAGCTGAAGATTGAAGTCACCAAGCACAATAGGCGTTTGATGGTTACTCAATGAATTGACAATAGACCCAATATTACAAATATGGTCATTATATAGATCGAGACTACTAGCTGGGGGAATATAGCTTAAAATAATAATTAAATCATTTTTGCTAAGTAAAGGATTATTTCCAAGAGATACGGCCACGCAAATCTGCTCAATAGAGTCTTCACATCGAGGAAGTTGTACATAACTGCTTACAAACTCCGCAGAGACAGCAAGCAAGAGACCGCCTCCTCTCGAAATCCATTAGGACTCAATACACGATCCTTGCGATAAACGTCGTAATGTGAGTCAAATAGTTCACCGGATGCAAAATGGGACGTCAACCATGTTATACAGTGTGAATATGAAGTCATTCGTTCAAGTGATTTGGTTGCGATGCGCTCTTCTTATTAGAGGAAACATATTGGCCAGTTTGCCACCACTTTGCCACCGAATTCGAAAAAATCCTGAAATCAATGTATAGATATTTGTAAGCGAAACTTTTTCACGCAAAGAGTATATTTGAAAGTTAGATCTTTCAGGATATATTTCATGATAAACATTGCGCCTTTTACCGAATTGTGGTCTTTTTTGGGCCTTTAGAATGAATAAATTTTGAAAAATCCTGAAAATGGCTTTTGGGCATTTACATGCGAGATGTTTTCGTGGAAAAAGAAAATGGATATTTAATGGCTAACAAAAGATTTTTGAATTGTGTGCTTGTACTTTTTGAAGTCCTTTTTTAATGAATCAGCTATCAGCTAGACAAGATAAAGCTAATGGCCCGGCTCTGGTCGAACTCGAGATATCCTCCATATTGTCTTGCAAATCAAAAATGGCGACGTTATAAAATTGCATCACTGTGAAGCTCTACTCTACTTTAAGATAATGATGACGCCAGACTTACGGCTGGTTTGTGGATTACTCACTGGCGCCCGGATGCCAGCACCACCTGTGATCAGCAACTTTCTACCACTAAACACAATTCAAAACGGCAAAACCCAAAATATTTTCCTTAATGGTTTTTTTATTTTTATACCCTACATCTTAAGGTTAAGGATATATTCACTCTGTTACGAAATATGTAACGCATAGACATCGATATGGAAAAGTATATATATTCTTGATGAGCGTCACCTCCGGAGTCGATTTACCATGTCCGTCCGTCTGTCTGTTTGTTGAAATCACAATCACAGGAGAACCGGTGAAGATATCGTAATGAAATATAATTTGTTATGGTGTGCAGATTGGTATTGTAAGTCGGTCAACGACTATGCCTGTTTTTAATTAAAAATGTGATATCAGCGTTCGTTTTTGAGTTATGACAACAAAATTTCAAACAAACAAATGTCTTATATTGTTAAATATACAAACAATAAAACATTATTATTGCAATACTGGGCGTGGTACGCCCACTTTTACACTTCGAATACAGTATAGCTCATGAAAACAAATTTACTACCACGGAAAAAAAGTTTAAATTTGAAGACAATAATAAAACAACTACTCAGCCTATTATTTTGTTTTGAAAACAGGTAACAACCACGCCTACTATTTATACCCGTCTGTGGTTAAGTGTGCTTATTAGAAATGTGCATTTCTAATAATTATTTCACATTTCGAACCGACGAATATTATTATAAACTAAGTGCCCTAGAAGAGAGTTCGATTATTGAGCAATGAAAATTTCGATTCATTAAGATGCAAGGCAACGAATAAAGACTCAAAGAGTGTCTCAATAAAGAGTGTTTAAGTAGAGTCTTTAGATAAAGAGACAACAAGAAAATACATTCATTTCAAAAACTGCATCTGCATGAAAGAAATTTATTGGTATATGAAAAACAATACAACAATACATTAAATGTGTTTGCACATGAAAAATGCTTACATTCATTTTAACTAATATTTATATCAAATAAATCTGATAAAACGCAAAATTTTTCAATTCAAATCGTAAAGTTATCAATCTGTAGGTATTCAGCTCAAGTATATTAATTAAACTCTCGATTCATAATACCGTTTCCACCCCGCAAACGATATTTTATGACAGCTAATTTTGAGAAAACAAAGTTTGTTGTATCTACCGCTAATTGAGCAATTTCCTGCTCAGATAGCCCTGAGCGTTCTATTCGTTTGTCCAGGGCTATCATGAATTTGACGATGCTGCTGCTGCTTTCCATCCCATACTGCTCCTCAATAGACCGCAATGCCGCCAACCGCTTAGAAGAGTTGTCCTGCACCTTGCTGAGAATTTCCACTGGTTTGGGCAGCGGTGTGTTAGGAGTTGGGTTGACATCCGAAGATGCCGCTTCCGGTAATTCCACATCAACAGTATTTTCCAGTTTACTAAACATAAGAAGCAATAGTAATAGAAAAAAAAGATAAATAAAAAGTTTACTCACGCTTTGGTAGAATCATCATTATCTAAAAATGAGAGTTGTTGGAAATATTTCCAACGACTCTTCGCATCTTCAGCAGCACGACCTGAAAAAAGTTGCAAACGCTTCTTACGCTGCTTGTAGTTTTTCCGAAGGGTCCTCCATCTCTTCCTGCATAAGTCACCTGAATAGTATATACAGATGCATACGAGTATATGTAGATAGGACACTTATTTATATGAAGCAGTATAGACTTACCCGGGATATCCAAACGGAACGATATGCTCTGCCACGCCCTTTCCGTCATTAGGGCATTATTATAATTTGGTGAGGACGGATTGTGAAGACACTCGTACCGCTGAACTTCGCCTATAAGTAATTCTTCAAAACTCATTTTTCAGAATCACAAAATTATTCAAACTAAACTATCATTTATATAATTGAACAGCTGTTTTTCATTAGCTGCCAAACAGACGTATTTTTCAATAAAATTCTGGCAGCACTTTATGATTTTTATGTGATTTTTAGTAAAAGGTAGGTAAGCTTTTCCGAGGTATGTATATTTCATCAGGCATGCGGCTCCTACTTTGTCGTTGTTGTTGTAGTAGTTTTGGCCTCTCACGCCAACAACAACAACATTTGGGCCCGGACTGAAGTGGGCCCGGAGTTATAGCCCATTTAAATTTCAAATTTAACCGTCTGATTCTTGTAAACTATAGAAGTTATTGCTTTAACATTCATACCCTTGGAAATGTATTAAGACTAACTTTTATTTATGTAAATGATTTTATTTATTTATTCAGTATAAAATTTAGAATTAAGTAAATTGATGTAAATGATATTTTATAGAAAACCGTTCACTTACGGAGAAAAATAAAATTTTAGATTATTAGCATTACTTTGTTCCATTAATTAATTTTGTTCAAAGTTAAATGTAATTAATCCACATAATTATCACAACTAGGGTCGGTCGTGGTCGAACCGGTATTGGGTTTCGACCAATAACAATTCCATTTTTAATTAATTCTTAAATAATATATATTGTATATTACATATATATAATAATAATATAAAATTCAGATCGACTGCTCGCCTATGAATAGCAGCAACACTTCCTCTTCGTACTCAATTAAATCGTCGTCATATGCACACAAGAAATCTCAGCAACAAAATTTGGCGTTTAGATTCTTTTCTGTGCTTAGCAACATATGTTGATAAACAATGTTTAAGTACTGAGACGATAATGCCTGATATCTTTTAATGCAGTTAAAATTTCGTCTCCATTCTTTTTTTGTGCAGTAGAGAATAACAACACCTACAATAAATAGTAAGGGGAACAGACGCTAGAGGGATGGAACCCATTGAAACCTTCCATCTGATTGGGGGGAGCTGCATTTGGAAATATTTTACGCACTCCTTTCTTATTTAAAATTAAAGAAAAAAATTAATACAAAATTTGGTTTCTTCGATTAAAATTTATTATTATTTAATTAATTTAATTAATAATTTCGATGCATGAAATGCAAAAATGTTTACATTAATTTAAATAATACGAGTATATAATTCAAATAAAGCACTGACAATTTGATACAAAAAGGTTTACATAAAACTTTACTTCCGGTTTCTCTGGGTTCTGCATTTCATCCATTTAGGTGGCTTTATTCGCTTTCTCAACGTGATTCGCTTTCTCAACGTGATTCGCTTTCTCAACGTGATTCGCTTTCTCAACGCGAATCGCTTTCTCACCGCTTTTGTTTCACCGCGACCGAGTTCCATCGTTCCAAAAGCATCGTCATCGTCTGGCCAGGACAGGAAGCAATGTCGCCACATTTCGGAGCGAACCCGTTTGATTAGTTTCTTCCTTTTTCCTCCGGATGTTGGTTGATTGCTTGCAGTAGCATGGGACGATTGCATCTTGGAACACGTTTTCGGGGCGGGCGAAATATTTGACTGTTTTGCACCCATTTTCTTTTATGAATTCGATGAAATCAATTAAATTGTTGAAATTACTCCAAATAGACACGATATACGAATTTTGATCTAATATTAAATTGAAACAGAAAATTTGTAGTCGTACACGTAATTTTCCAAATAATTTTTTCAAGGGACAAACAAGTTTCGCAGCGCCTACTATAAATTTTTAAATTTACAAATTTATTGAAAGTTAGGCCCATATTACATTGCAAACAGTTGTTCGATCGAACAGTCCAAAGAAATGAACTATTTTACTCTCCCGTCAAATCTGTTCGCTTGCTATGTTACATTGCAAACACAACAGTCAAACACTTTCCGTAGTATATATACATATTTGGAGTTGCTTTGTGCAATTATTTTCACGCAATCCTCCTTTTTCCGATATAAGTGGAGCTTTTTCACTCCAAAACATGCATACTTCTTTATTACACCACACAACAACCCTGTTCTGTTTGTAGTTTGCACTCATCGCCTGCGAACAGAGTATTTGCTATGCGAACAGTTCATCCGTTTCAATTCTCTCACGGATGAACTGAGAGTTGACAGCTTTATACAGAAAACAAAAACAACGTGACTGTTCGATCGAACAACTGTTTGCAATGTAATATGGGCCTTTGCAATGTAATATGGGCCTAAGAAAACAAAAGCAAAAATACAGCTGAGTGAGAGAGAGAATATTTCATCACCACAATCATAGTTTTTGCGAGAGAATGCATGAGAATCAGAGGTTGAAACTTTTATAACTTTTATCAAAAAAGTCTTTTGAATAACTGTTATCAAAGACTTTTATTTTTAAAAGTCTTTCATAAAAGTTATTTCGAGACTTTTATATTTAAAAGTCTTTGAAAAAAGTCTTTTGAAGACTTTTATTTTTAAAAGTCTTTGAAAAAAGTCTTTTGAAGACTTTTATTTTTAAAAGTCTTTGAAAAAAGTCTTTTGAAGACTTTTATTTTTAAAAGTCTTTCATAAAAGTTATTTTGTGACTTTTATATTTAAAAGTCTTTAATAAAAGTTATTTTGTGACTTTTATTTTTAAAAGTCTTTGATAAAAGTTATTTTGAGACTTTTATTTTTAAAAGTCTTGGGAAAAAGTCTTTTGAGGACTTTTTCGTCTAACTTTTTTGAAATAAAAGTCTTTTTTAAAAGTCTTTTGAAGAAGAAATGCGCTGTGGCGAACGGTGGAGGAACATGGATGAATACATATTTCGCTATCAGATTTGGTGCGAAGTAAAGAATATTTGCTTGAATCGTCACTCAGCGCACGCTGCGTGTGTGTATCAATATCTCGACCGAAGCCCTTATCGGCAGCGGGTACAGCGACGACAATGCTTTAAAACAACAACACATTGCTCAGCTTGTGTGTGAATGACTGTGTTGTTATTGTTGATTGTTTACGTTATAGAGTTATAAAGGATTTAAAGCAGAACTACTATGCAATGAATGCAATGAATTTTGATCGAAAAATTGTTATTGGTATCAAAATCTAGTTAGTCGCGTTTCACTTTAGAGTTAGTTAACTCTCAAACGGCTGCACCGATTTCGATGCGGTTTTCACCATTGTATTGCAAATTTTTAATTCAATCGTATTCAAAGATGAGATTTTTTTTTCATTATAATTTTATACCTAACAAATATCTATGATTTTACAAGAACGCTGGGGATGTGTTGGCGAAATTCCCATCATTAATTGCATTTGTTTCAACAAAAATTGTAAAAATATAAAACAACAACAAGTACCAGCACACAAAACATATCCGCCAGGTTTTGTGTGCTGAAATGCGATATCTGTTTGTTTGCAATACCTGTCACCAAAAAATCGTACGGTACGCCAACACATCAAGAGTTTTCTGTACCTTCTGTTTTGGTTACAACATTTGCCTTTGCTCCAAATCAGCGATGCAAAAGTATTTAAAATCATAGATATTTTTTAGGTATAAAATTATAATGAAAAAAACGTCATCTTTGAATACGATTGCATTAAAAATTTGCAATACAATGGTGAAAACCGCATCGAAATCGGTGCAGCCGTTTGAGAGTTAACTAACTCTAAAGTGACATGCGACTAACTAGATTTTGATACCAATAACAATTTTTCGATCAAAATTCATTGCATTAGTAGTTCTGCTTTAAATCCTTTATAACCCTATAACGTAAACAATCAACAATAACAACACAGTCATTCACACACAAGCTGAGCAATGAGTTGTTGTTTTAAAGCATTGTCCGCCGCTGTACCCGCTGCCGATAAGGGCAGCGGTCGAGATATTGATACACACACGCAGCGTCGCTGAGTGACGATTCAAGCAAATATTCTTTACTTCGCACCAAATCTGATAGCGAAATATGTATTCATCCATGTTCCTCCACCGTTCGCCACAGCGCATTTCTTCTTCAAAAGACTTTTAAAAAAGACTTTTATTTCAAAAAAGTTAGACGAAAAAGTCCTCAAAAGACTTTTTCCCAAGACTTTTAAAAATAAAAGTCTTCAAAAGACTTTTATCAAAGACTTTTAAAAATAAAAGTCTTCAAAAGACTTTTTTCAAAGACTTTTAAAAATAAAAGTCTTCAAAAGACTTTTACTTTTAAAATAAAAGTTAAAAGTTAACTTTTAACTTTTACTTTTATTTTAAAAGTTAAAAGTTAACTTTTAACTTTTACTTTTATTATAAAAGTTAAAAGTTAACTTTTAACTTTTACTTTTAAAATAAAAGTTAAAAGTTAACTTTTAACTTTTAACTTTTAAAATAAAAGTTAAAAGTTGACTTTTTTGCTCAAGGCCATTGCCATAACAGTTATTTTCAGGCTCTGATGAGAATACATTGAAAGGGCAGTGATTTACTAAAATTGTTGAATAAATTACATATTAAGTAATAATAATAATTCATACCATCAACACATTTAATATAAAGGTTGGATTTAAGTATTTTTTATTTTAATATTCATAAAAAACAAAAATAATTAGTTCATTTCGAAACATATGTAAGTATAAGTAATTTATATGAAAATACATCAGTTCAATTTAATTTTCATCAATAATAGAAGTGATTAAGTCCTCGGAAATCGTGTTTTGTTTCAAATTTTAAAAATAACTGTGGTATATTGGGGGGTATATAATTAAGCAAGTCCATCATGTCTTTGTATTTTGCTGAAGAAACAGGACGAGATCCAGTGTATAACGGATCCATCTCTATTTGTGACACAATAATGCTAATTATGTGTTCTATATTAGATGTCACTATAATATAATTTACAAAACTGCACTATTCTTTCGCACTTATAACAATAAGTCCAATGATCACAACTTCGTTAAAAATACTGAAAATAATTCAAAACAATACTTCACACACACTTATCACATGTTTCTATTTCTTTCACACTAAGCCCCGTAATTAATTTCCTGAGTACAGCGACTTACGCCACTTTCAAAATAAACATGTTTGTTATACCGTTAATTACCAAAACTTCTCTTGAACAAATCTCAACAGTTCTCAACTTTTTGATTGCACATTTTTTAGAAATGAAAAGATAACGTTCAATTGTATTTCGTGTTGCTATTAACTCGATTTTTTTTAAAAAGTGACTTTGAAATGCCACTTTCAAAATAAACGGCTCACATATTAATAAGAAAACCGTATAACCGTTCTCGAGTAAAATTTGTATTAAACAATCATAACATAAGTTTATACATATTTTAAACTCATGAAATGGCGAGGTTTATTGAGTCTTTAATTACAGTTTCAATTACTTTTCAGTTACAAAAAACACAGACTTGAAGTATTTACTATACAGTTACAGCATAGCACACAGCAACAAAAACACACACGCTCCATGGAATTGATTGGTTGCAGTTAGCTTTCATTGATTGATTTGATGACAAAATACCAAAAAGAAAAAATTATAAATAAAAAGAAAAATTAACTTTTCCTAATAAAAAAGAACAGGACATCAACAGAGCTGCTGGAAGCTGCCACAATAAAATTCCCCACAACACACCGGCAACAACAATTAAAACAGAAAATCAACAACAAAGGACACACAACAGCATCAACAACAAAGGACACACAACAGCATCAACAACAAGAAAAGTTAGGCCAAATTATAATATTAACTTATATAATGATTTATGTGGTAACTCTTCGTTCAAATATTCAAATATTTTGATTGTCGTCAATATCCAAATAACAAGTAATTCAAGAAGAAACCAGCCGATGGCCCAGCAATTTTTGTTAATTGGTTTTATTTGGTCGGTGCTCAGTCAAAGAATAAAAATGTTTATTAAGCTATACTAGAATAATCTCTTCATTAAGGTCCAAGTGTGCGTCATCGATCGAAGAATGACCTGAAGATTCGACAAATCTGGAAAATGACTTTCTGAAACACGGAGTGTTTGAATCATAAAGAAAATATTGAATAGATTATTTTCGATAGTTTGAAATACTATGTCTAGATAGGCAACCGTTCAACATTGCCAAGATTATTCAGGAAAATTACTTTAT
Organism: Myopa testacea; assembly: GCA_949629155.1. Classification (NCBI taxonomy): domain Eukaryota; kingdom Metazoa; phylum Arthropoda; class Insecta; order Diptera; family Conopidae; genus Myopa; species Myopa testacea. Next base: position 34,310,907 of record OX451348.1, read on the forward strand.
TCCGGATCCTTTCCTCACTACATCATTATCCGCATTATCATCAAGATCTTTCTAGAAAAATAAGACTAATGAACATGAATAATAAATTCTATAAATTAATAAAGAAAAAATACCGTAGTTTCTCCCGCTCTCTTTCTCTCTCGCTCTCTTAATTTTATAATTGATCATTATTACCTGAGAGTTATCACCGTTTCGTAAAATAATAAAATCAATTTTCTGATATACTAAATTTTTATTTATGTTTCACTTTATATATAATATAAAAACTGTATACATAATAATATTCTTTTTTCTTTCTAATTTTTTCCACTTTTTATTTAATTTTGTTTCATTAATTTTGTTGATCTTTTGTTAATTTATTCATTTTGTTAGTTTTGTAAAAAATGTTATTCCTTTTTCATGTTGTTGTTGGTGATGTTTTCATTAATATTATCAAACATTATAAACTAGATGCTAAAAACCACTTCAGCGGGGGAAAATTCTAAACTTAGTTATAATAATTCTGATTTAGATTATACAATATTTCATATTTTATTTTTATAATTTCTGATTCTGTTTTTGTAGATTTTTTTTTTATATATTTATAATGCTTAATTTATTAAATATATTCTAAATGGAAAGCAAATCAAACCACAAAAAAGACTTTAAATGATATACATATTTTACAAGCATTTCTTATCTTAGATTGTAAAATATTATTATTTGAAATATTTCATTAATATCTTTTTTATATTTAATGTTATAAACACTTTTTTATACATTATTTCTTTCTTAATATATAAATAAACAAATACTAACGTTATTTTGTTAATAAGAAGAGAAAACAAATAATACAACAAAAATGTATTAAAGAATGTATGTATGAAATGTGGGCCATCGGCTGCTTTCTTTCTGAATTATTGAATTCAATTCAAATTAGTTTAATTATTTTTAAATGAATTCATTTCCAAAGAAACCAGCTGATGGCCCACCCATTATATATCGAGATACTGAATCTGGCATACATATTTATTTGGATAAAGATATACAATAGATCAATCATAAATACAATACAATAACCTAAAAATACAGCAAATACAACAGATAAGGGCGGCGAGGGTCATCGGGGCGTGGCAGAGCATGTTTTATTTAATTGTTTGCGTTTCTTGTGTATCTTTACTTAGTTGTTGATGTTCATTTTTTAACGTATCATTAAAACTATTCATTATTTTTGTTTTAGCTGCGAGTTTTTTCTTATTGTTTCTTTTTATTATTATTTGAACGCTTCTTTTGAACTTCCTACAAGAGCCGTATTTTGTGCGTTTTTTACTACGATGTAGAAGAATAGCGAGCATTTTTGTTGTTGTTTGCCTATGAATATATTGAATTAATGTAAATTATTATAGTTATTACAACCAGCAGAAGAAGATTACAATAATAATAATAGTAATAATAAAGAACGAAACAAGTTGATTAAACTTGTATCTGTGGATGTTCATGAAAAAAATGTATTATTTTAGTAGCTTTTTTTAATGATGTTAGTATAAATATGATTAATATACAGATTTTGAAGGATTGAATGTATTAATATATGTAAAATTTAACAAGAAACTGATTTGTAATACTCTTCAAAAGGAGAACAAAATTCATGGCAAGTTTCATCATCATCAATGAAGCAAGAAATTAACAGTTTTAACCATCATTAAATTGTTTAAGAATGATGAAAGAACAAATCATCTTTCTTTAGGAAAGCGGACTCACTTTTAATTAGCATTCATTTAAAGTCTTTTCCATTCAATTACACGAAAGTATTAAAATATAATTACTAAAAGCAATGTACAATTTTATTCAACATTGAATTCCTTTTAAAGTTTGCCAATTCAATTTTAAAATAAATTCTATTTCTAATTCTATTCAACAATAAAATAGAAAAAATGTCGAAAGAAGAATATATTTAAAGAATACTTAAATTATTAATAAATTAAAACATATTAAGAAAATATAACAAAAAATAAAACGTACAATCAATGACATAATAAATATATAAAATATTAGAAAAACTAATAAGATAATAATAAATTATAAGAATAGTTTTATAATTATTATTATTAGCATTATATCATCAGTATTAATGTTATAATTATTAATATTGTATTACTATTATTAGCATTATAATAAAATTTATTCGGCATTATTATTATCATTATTTGTCTTATTATTATAATTATTCGTATTATTATAACTTTTATTAATATATCTTTTATTTATACACATTTTTTATTATTGTTTATTATTGTGAAGAGTTTTGTAACACTTTAGCTTTGTTAATGCATGACTTAGTTTAACAAATCAAAATATTAACAATCACAAATCACAATGACATTAAAGATTTAAAAAATATTCTTAAAAATGTTGTTAATTATTTTCAACAAAGATTATTTTTAATTCAATTATTATTCGAAATTGTTTATTAAATGTTAATATTAATAAATAGAAAATTTAAGCTGATTTCCTTTAAGTTAACTACGGTGAACTCTTATACAAAAGATTTTCAAAAACGATTAAAAATTTCTTCCGTTTCTTGGCAAGTATTCGAAACTTTTGACAGCTTAAAAGAGTATTTTAAATCTAAAAAAATCTTTGGAAAAACACAATTTAAAAAACAGATTAAATTGAAAGATAAAAATGTTAATTAAAGCTAGGATTAAATATTAATTTTTGTATAAAGTGCAGGTTGAGAGATTAGAAAACTTGAGATCACTCTGAATATGGCAATTTTTTAAAGGATTTCGTGTTAGAATTTTCAAATATTTTTGAAACATTGTGCATATGGCAAGTTCTAAGAAATTCGTGAGATTCTCGAAAAGAATGAAGTTGAAATTTCAAGTGGTATTGTTTTCCTTAAAAATGCGAACTTTAAAAAAAATACTGAAATATTAAAATATTCGAAATGAATGAAATACTATAAATTAGCTAAAAATTTTTTAAAAAAAATCAGTTTAAATAACAATCAAATTAAAAATAAATCAGTTTAAATAAAAATCAGTTTAAATATAAATCAGTTTAAATATGAATCACTTTCAGAATAAATCAGTTTAAATACAAATTAATTAAAAGAATAACTTTGAAATAAAGCGAAAAAGATACTTTTTAAGATAAACAAAAGAAGGATAAAGAAAAGAAAGCAACGATATATTTTTGAAAAGCTCTTTGAAGTAAAATCATTAAAATACTTCACATTAAGAATTAAATTCTCTCTATCATTCTATTAAATGAGATAAGAATGCTTTTTTTAAGTTAACTATTATATTAAGTACTTAAATACAGTGCTAAACTATTTATTTTACGTTTAGAAACAAAGTAAGCATCGAATATTAATTAAGTTGAAGTATAAAAAAAGATGGTGAACATTTTAAGTTAATCATGCTTTAAGAATATGAAGCATTTTAAATGCATTTGGATACTGAATATGAAAAGTGTAGTGATACTGAAGACATGATCATATGATGTGCTATAAACCAATGCTATGCTATGAATACATGATGTACTATGAAAATATGATGTGCTGTGAACATACGATGTGATATACGAGTAAATACAATGAATGATGCAAACATGACGTGATGTCAAAATCAGATGTTAAGAGAACAACATGAGATGTGATTGATTATAGTGTATTCAGTTATTAAAGAGCTTTTCTTTTATAAAATATGTTTTCTGTTACTCTTCTCTATTTTCAATATCATTATTATTATTATTATTATATTATCATTGTCATTATTATCATTATTATTATTATTATTAATTGTTAGATTGAATGATTGATTGATTGCTTACAAAATTTGTTGTTGTTTTTTTTTTTCTTGCATCTCATAAAATAAGGCAAATTACTGTGTTGTTGTTGTTGTTGTTGCTGCATGCACGAAGTCTATTTTTTATTTTCAAAGGTGTTTCTTCTTGTTGTTGCTTTTTCTTTTACATATTTTCGGAAAAAGAGTTATTGCAATGTTAATATAGTTATTATTTGTTTTTAGTTCTTTTGCGTTTTCTTTTTTCTCTTATTTAAAAATAACTATTTTATTTTTTTTTCACAATTATTAGCGTTTGGCAAATGGCACATTATTTGTTTTTCTTGTTGTTGTTGTTATTGCTTTTTAGAAATTGTTCTTGTTTTCCGAATTTCACTCTCCTTTTCTTCACCTATTAATTAATATTAAATATAAATTTTTCTTTTGCTTTTTTCTATGATTAAATCAAATAAATTTCTTTTGTCCTCTTTAAAATACTTTTGTTGTGAGTGTTGTTGATTTCAACATGTTGTTGTTGTTGTTATAATGTGAAAAATTCTTTTTCATTCGTAAAACTGACGACAGCTGGAAATTCTTTAGATTCAGTCAGTGTAATCTTTTGTTTTTGCTTTTCATTTTCACGAATATAAAACAAATAAAATGAACTAGAAAGGTAAAAACAATAAAATTTTGTCTAAAAAAGGAAAATCGCTGAGAATTACAATTTCTAAATTTGAATAAACAAGTTTTTCTGAAATACTGTCGTGGTATTTTCACCTCACGATCTACCAAACATTTAATCTTAGGACCATTTTATTTACTCGTACTTTAATTTAAATACGTATTTACTAAGGGAAATCATCAAAATTCGGGGTTTGCTTCGTCCTGACATGTCGCGAGTTCGCTGTGATGCTCCACAGACTTTAAAAGCACGATCGGAACGACAGAGCTCTTTTAACCAGACAATTAATATTGAAAAAACGCCCAACAATGCCAGAGAACACAGAGCAGTGACGATAAGTTGATTTGTCATCGTAGATTTAAGATAAAACCATTAGGTTTTGTGGTAGCAATCTTTGTATAAATGAAATTGTATTTAAAAACATAATTGTATTTAAAAACACATTGTATTCAATAAAATAAATTGTAATAAATAATCAACATCTATGAATTCATTATCAATTAATTGTTCGAAGTTATTGACGTGAAGAGATATCCTAGGGAAATTTTTATCAATGCTTTAAATATAACTACCGCATTCTAACAGGCTGTTAAGTTTAACTACAGGCCAATGAAACCACTATTTAAGTAAGTTCTTTAATTCCGTAGTTATTTATAATAGCCTGTTACATTCAATAGATAACAAAGGAGTTTGACTAAGCGTGTATAAATGATCCTCAGTCATTTCATGAAAGCTTGATAATGAATGTTGAATGTTTCTTTGTTTTAAAATGTTGAAACTTTTATCAACTTTTAACTTATAAAATTTTATAAAATGTTACAAAAATTCAGCTAAAATTCAATAAAATTTTTCATATTTCAATAGATTTCTGATGCCTTTTTTAACTATTTTTATCGCTATGAAGAACTCTGCACAATTTATAATCTGACTGAATCTAGAATAACTCGTGTTCAGTGTTACTAACTGCTTGATAACTTATATAAATAACTATGAAAGTCTTAAAGAGTAAAATTTAATGCAACTTACCGCTGCTTCAACATCAACATTATGTGTCATCTGTTGCTGTTGTGTCACAAATGAGATATGATATTATATGCATTAAAAGTGCATACAAATAAAAGTAATTTGAACTAAGTTTAACTTAAGTCTAAATTTTAAGTGTGCTTTAAGTTTTGAGAGCTACGATTCTTCACGTTTTGACGAATTGATGATGAGTTCGAAGAGGAGGAGGAGGAGGAAGAAGAAGAAGAAGAGGAGGAGGAAGAGTGACAGAAGTACTTGGTGACTCTTGAAGCCCTGCAGCATTGTTTATTAAGCAGCCCTCAATTATTTAGCCGACTCGGTTGCCACTTTCAGTTTGATGAACATGTTATCATTATTCGTCGATGAATCGATTTTATTCAAATCGAGTTTCTCCACTTCGCTCTCCAAATTAATGCAATTTTTTTCATATTGACTTTTTACATCCATCTCGGCGGTGTTTTTCTCTGCCGCGGAGACGGCGGCGGCGGCAGCGGTCTCGATGGGAGCTACTTTCTTATCTTTGCTTTTCTTCAAAGCATTCAATAATGTCTTCTCTTTGGGTTTTGACTCCTTGTCCTTATCTTTGTCTTTGTCTTTATCTTTGTCCTTGTTTTTGTTGTTTTTGAAACGTGGAAAGATGCAGCCATTTGGTAAAAAACCGCCGAGTTTCTCTTTTTTCGTTGGAGCTGGAGTCGGAGCCGGTGCGGGTGTGGCAGGTGTGGGCGCTGAAGCCTTCGTATTGTGTTTTGAGCTTGAAGTTGAGGTGTTGGTTTGAACGGATGGCGTTGTTGGTGAGGTTGGTGATTTTGTTCTATTGTTGGTGGTAGTTTGTGGTTGTTGCTGTTTCTGCTGTTGCGGCTGTGGTTTATCTCGCATTGATGCATTTGAGGTACCCAGTGCAGCGGTGTTCGTTCTGGCCTCTTCTTTGGGGCTTTTTAGATTTCGATCCTTAACACTAGCGTCCAATTGATCACAGCTGCCATTTTGTTGCTGTTGTTGCATTTGTTGTTGTTGCAGAGAACCGAAGCTAATCTGGCCATTCGGTGTAAATGGAGCCATGGTCATCTGTTGGTTCACTCCATTCAGTGCTCCTGCCGCACTTGCAGAGCTTTTAATGGCAAAGTTGTTATTTTCACCACCTCCCCCTCCTCCTGCTCCTCCCCCTCCGTAAACATCCATAACATTATTTGCTTTGTTGTTGTCGAGCTGCTGTGTAGGAAGTCTTGCTGCTGCTGGTGGTAATGATGTTGTTGTTGTTGTTGCATTAGCTTCATTGATTTCTCGGTCTTTTTGCGTTGAATTTTCATCTTCTTGCGTTTTTTGAATTTCTGTGGCCGTCGATTTTGGGAACATTTGCTGCGTTGTAACGTTGTGATAGTGCTGTTGTTGTCTTTGTTGCATTATTTGCTCCTCACGTTCGCGATCACGTTGAGCCTGTACCGCATTCCAAACATCCTTGAGTTCCCCAGAAATATCGCGATCTTTAAGAATCACAGCGTTTCTGTAAAAACGAAACCAAAGAGTTAAGGATATCAATCTATTTTAATAACAAATAATAGCCCTGGCGACACGTGTTTGCTTTTGAATTAGCTTCTCTTCTGGTTTCTTGGAGTAATCGTGGTCTAATCTAGTTTCTCGTTTGTTGTCAGAAAGACGTATAAATATCCGAAAGTTGGCCAGTGTGAGAGAAAACGAAGCACACGTTCGCCAACTGTTCACTGGTGTCGGTATGACAAAACTGACTCGATTTCAAGTGTAGAATTATGCCTTTTTGTTTCCCCCTCTCTTCCCCTCAACCAGGAAGAAACCACTTCAAAAGAAACCGCTACTCACCGGGGCCAATAAGATTCAGAAAGTGCCCTACAACGTCTCTAAATATTTCAATGTATTAATTAAAGTGCATTTAATTGCATTTTTTCTTGACATTTCTTTCAGTTCCAGAGTTAAAACATACCTGACTAGCTTCACGCCCGGGTTCATGGCCTCCACAAAGTCACACATAAGCTCCACCATGGCACGGCGCTCCTCCGGATCCTTGCTGTGGCGCCCCGAATCCTTGAGCACCTCTGGATTGGCCATAACGGCAAATACTATCGGCGGGCTGCGCGGACTTCCTGGTGGCACCTGTTAATGTAGAAGCAATCATTAAAATCCCTCAAAAATGCTCTATCATCAATCAATCATTCCTTAAATGCCTCGTGTACTCACCCGCATTCCGCCATACAGTGGAATTGGATCGCTCGGTTCCTGTGGTATCACGATGCGTGTCCAACTCAGCACGTTTATGAACAACTCCTCACCCTCGTCGGTGGTGGTGCGGATGCACATGTGAGGCTGCGGCGGATTCTTGAAATGACGGTAGGCGCGCGAGTGACGATAGCCAAGGCCATTCGCGTTGCCGTTGTTCAGCCGCATGGCGTCAGTGATTGGGGCCGGCGCAATTGGCACCCGGCCAATGCCTTCGATGAAAATGAAGTCGTTGTTGTCACACAAGGATTCATTCGGCTGGAAATTCGGCTGATTCGCCGCTTTGTTGGCGTCGTCGCTGATGGCCGGCTGCAACGTTGTTGTTGCTGATGGTTGTTGCGTTGTGGTGGCCGCAGCCGGCGTTGTTCCGGCGCCGAAGTTCATGTTGGCAATCTCAGTCAGTTGTTGCTGTTTATTTGTTAAAATAGTATTTGTTGTTTCTTTTACCGTTCGTTGTTTTTGTAAATTAGTATTGAAACAACCAAAAACCACTAAATTGGTATTGTTTTTGTTTTAGAATTTAATGCTTCGCATTTAGTTTGTGTGTGTGCGGTGTGGCACTTGACTAAACTATTGATTTAGTAAAGTGAACAACCAGTTTTTTATAGCCTTTGCATTGTTTTAATGCAGCCAATTTGGCTTCTGAACATGCAAATTATGTGAAGTGTTTGTTGTCAGATGCCACAACAACAAGAATAATAATGGTCACAATGGAAAAGGGCCAACTGAGCACCACCTTTTGATGGCGTGCCAGTAGCTATCTCCCTCTCTCTCTCTTTCGCTTACGCGCTAGCCTTTGTGCCAAGGACAAAAGCAATGAAAACAACTCGTCTTGTTCTACGACGACGATCCTTCCTTCCTTCTTTTTGACGTCTTTCTGAACGCAAACTTTTATTAACTTGACGTTCGGCCAAGTGGTTTTCCAAGTTTTAACACCTCACACACTCCTCCGGGAGAACATAAACTATACTCAGCTTCATTGACGCAGAAGTATGACGATCTAAATTTAGAATTTTGTGTTGACATTTATAAAATGTTCATAAATAGTTTGTGTTAGTTATTTCTCGATTTAAATGGCTTTTCTTGTTCTTCCTCGCCAACAGCGCAAGGAAACTTCATGAAACTTCGCTTGGATGCTGTTGCCTATTCGTCCGTCCGCGGATCCTCGTTGTTATTGTTGTTTTTCATGACGGGTGGGCTACAAATAAATAACAAGAGCCTCCCTCCCTTCTTCGCACTTTTCACTTAAATATTTCACTTGATAATGATGTGGATGGAAATTGTGGAAAATTCCATCAACTCCAGATGCATCGTCGTCGCCTTCTTCACAACCGAAACTCAGACACGTTTCGAAATCATTTCACTGCTGTTCACACAATTTCTTGTATATTTCCTTTTCGTTTAATTTAAACTGCGTGAATTTCTAAATTTTCGATTTTCACCACGTTCGATTTTTTCTTCTGTGCACAAAAATGCAGTCTCTTTCGTAGTTGCTCCACTTAGGCCCGTGCGGCAACCACTCTAGGAACAGGCACAGCCTCCTCTATACACACACACGCAGCCACTCACAGAAACACGTCCGCACGCCACAGAAAACACCAAATTGTTGTATATTTTTAGCTTTTATGCCGAACAGCTTCTTTTCTTTAAAAAACTTTTGTTTATTTTACTTGCTTTCGTTGTTGTTGTTGTTCTTCGTCGTGTTGTTGTTCTTGATCATGTTGTTGTTGTTCTTGGTCGTGTTGTTGCAGTACACACAAAACAAACAACCAACAATTTCAAAATGCGTTTTCCTACTAATGCTGGCCCGTTTTCAGCAATAATGATGTTTTTTTATTGCTTTTTTGTATTTAGTTTTATTTTTTGTAATTATTTCCACTTACTTCCTTTCTTTCGATGCATTCACTTGCTGGATGGTTGTCCGTCTGTCGGCTACTTCTTTGCTTGTTTCTTGCTAGCTGGCCGTATGTATGTCTATCTGTCTGCCTTCTTCTTTTGCTGGCTCACTAGTTTCTACTAATTTATTATGTTTTCATTAAAATTCAACTTTTGTAATGATCCTTTATTTCTACGCCTGCCAGCTTGCTTTTCCTTTTGAAAATGTCCATTGACTTCTTGCGCTGTTTTTCTAGTTGTTGTATTTAAATTTTCTCTTTTGTTGTTTTTCTTCTTTCGTTCTCTACACCTTCGTTCTTGTTTATACTTTGCCATGTGCGTGCAAGCAGGATGGCAGTTTGAACACTTATGAATGATAGAAATATTCAGGATTGCAATAGGAAAAGTCAAATAGAATTTGACAGTCGCGTATAGGAATATCATTCTCCGCTCGCTACGTCACAATAGATGGCGCCACGTAGAATTACAACAACAACAAAAATTTGTTTAAACTTTGTTTAAACATTTTAAATGTTGTTGTTGTAAGTCGTTAAGCTGGGCCCCCTTAAACGTTAGGACGGAGGTTTACAACATAGAATTTTGAAAAACTTGTGCGGTACTGTACGGTACGGTACGGTAAATTTACGGTAGGTTTACGGTACGGTACGAAAGATATGGGGATGAAAAGAGAAGAAGAGCAGTTAGTTAACTCTATTTAGTTAGGTAACTCTATTTAGTTACCCGGCTCGTTTGGCTTTGTCCTTTTTGGATTTTTTCGTTTGTTTGTCCGACGATTTATCGCCGCCCTTTTCGCGTTTTGCGGATTTTATTTTACCACTATTGGTTGACTTAGTAGAAGTAGGCGTTTGTGCGCTTACCACGCCTTCATCTATCATGCTACTTGTCGTCTGTGAGCGTTGGACTATTGCTGCCCAAGGATGTAGCCACTGATTCTGTAAGGGGCAATCTGGAGAAAATGCCCGATCTTTCACCTCTAAGTCACGGCCAACAAACTAGGGTAATAAAAACTCTTAATACCCGTTTCCGTCTCGTTTTCTCTAATTTAAAAAATAGTATTTGGTCACGCGTTAATAATTCTTCCTACTTACCTTCAATCGATTAATTAAGAGTTTAAAAGAATAATAATCCAAAATAAAAATATTTAAAATAAAAAATTCATACGCGAACAATTCTCTAGCTAGGTAAAAAAATGAAAAACACGATTTTTGGCGGAACTGAATAAAAAAATTTTTATTGGTTGTTATAGCTAGAGGAAATATTATCGAAAAAACCCCAACTCTTTCGATGACCCACTCTATAGAATCACTTTTTTAATCCTTTCAAAGTGAAATGAGGATTCAGCAACACAAAGAAAAGCAGAAGAAGAACAAAATTTTGAAGAGGAAAACTTGTCTGAAGTCGTTTCCCAGCAAAATCGAAAAATGAACTCCTCTAAAGTTTCGGAATTACTGGGAAACAGGAACAAAGTGGAGACAACTGTCTCTCGATCTAAACAATAATCGATCTAAGTACTTAATCATTAATAAAGCTAAAAAATTCAGAAATTAAAGTGTTTTTGGCATGGTGTAGAATATCTAGAAATCTTGTTTTCTTATAATTCACTTAAGTACAAATCCCCCAAAATTATCATTCATTCCGCTTTCCCACAGAGGATAAGAAATTCTCCGCAATGTGGCAGCCCTGCTCTGAATGCAATCGTTTGTCTTACGTAGAACGGGTTGAAATGAAACAGCATTCTCTCTGCTCTCCCGAAATCGTATGGAGCTGCACAAATCTCGCTCGCGAGAGTCACGAGCAGACACGAATGCAGACACGAAGCATCATTTCCCCTTTACGTTTAAGGGGATTCGGGTAAACCAAACTGACTTAACGTAGTGAGGTAGTGACGAAGTTCACTTCGTTCCAAACGAAGTGCATCCTTCGCTCTCTGAGAGAAATAATGAATGAAGACAGAGAGAACGATGTGGGAAATCCACATGGATGTGTTGTGATTAAAAATAGTCTTCGTTTCGCCGTTAATCGTAGTGGTTAAAATCTGCGTGTGGATGCGCTTGTAAACAAATAAATAACGCAAAACTCAGGGAACCAAAAAGAAAATTAATTTTGTAAACAAAACGAAGAAACGAAACGAAAACATTTTCTACTGCCACGCAAGAGGAGAAGAAGAAGAGACAAAAACAGGGCGGCAGGCGGTTTGTTCTTTTTTTGTATATTGTTGTTGTGCGTCTTCTTTAGCCGCAAATAAAATTGAGAAAATATTTCATTCAATAAAAGTTCATGTGAAGTTGTTGCTGGTGTTGTGATTGAAACACTGCAGCAACAACAACAACAACAGCGGTTAATTGAACAACTTGCGAAAAGTGAAACTTGCATCTCGCTCGCAACAGACACGAAACGGACAACAAACAAGACAACAACAGAGAAAGCAAAAAATCCGAAAAAAGTAAAGAAATGTGCTCAAAATATCGTCAGTGAAAAATTTGATTTTTTTTAAATCTGTGTTTTATTATTAATTAATTTATTTAATTATTTAGTAGAATTATTTTCTTCTGCATCCTTGTTTTTGTTGTAATCAAAGTGAGTGAATTGTGAAAACTGTGAACTCGACGGAGTATCGACTGTGTTCATGTGTTTGTGAAAAACGGGGTCTCTTTTTAAATAAAAAAAAAAACGACTCTTAAATGGATTAATTCACACAATCGTGGGATCAACTCTCAAATGGCCCAAAAAGTGAGTTTCTTTTATCGCTTTATTTTAGTTGCTTCTTTGTTTTATTTCAATTTATTTTGTTTAATTTTTTTTTGAATTTATTTTATTTACTTTTTATTTTAATTTTGTTTATTTTATTTAATTTTTATTTGAATTTATTTTATTTTATTTCATTGTTATTTTAATTTATTTTATATTATTTAATTTTTATTTTAATTTATTTTATTTTATTTAATTGTTATTTTAATTTATTATTAATTATTGTTATATTGTTATTTAAATTTATTTTATATTATTTAATTTTTATTTTATTTTGTTTATTTTATTTAATTTTTATTTGAATTTATTTTATTTTATTTAATTGTTATTTTAATTTATTTTATATTATTTAATCTTTATTTTAATTTACTTTATTTTATTTTATTTTTTGTTTAATTTATTTTAATTTATTTCGCGTAATTTTTATTTGAATTTATTTTATTTAATTTTATTTTTATTTTTTTTATTTTTTTTTTATTTATTGTTTTTTGTCTCTTTTTTTATGACTTTTTAAACTTTTGTTTCCGTGATTTTTTAATTTAACGATTTAACGTGATTTTTTCACATGAATTAAGTTGGGTTTTTTTCGTTTAATTTTTGTTGTTATTTTGTTTATTTTATTAATGAAGTTTTATTTATTTTATGACTGAATTCTGGTTATTTTTGCAAAAACAACACCGTTTTTTTTTGTTAGATTTACTTTTTCTAAATACTATATAACAAAAAACTGTGATTTGTTGCTGATGTCGCTGAAATTTTTACACCCTACACCGGGGGAGGGTAGGGTGTATATTAAGTGTGTTCTCCCGCTTGTAGTGCATCAAAGGAGGGGGGGGGTCTGTCTGTCTGTTTGTCCGCTTACATATTTCTGGAGATCACAGGAGAACGAATATGAGTATAGTCATGAAATTGAGCACTGATATTCTCTCTCCTTGATAACGAACGTGGCTCGATCGGCGTTTTTTTTTTTTTGATTACTACGATTGAAATGAATTCTTCAATTAATTTAATTATTTTGAAATTGATTATTTAATTATTTTTAAATTGATTATTCAATTCAAAAGCCGAAACCAGCCGATGGCCCACCCTTCACAATTATTTTAATTTAATTCCAATATTTTAACTCTATTATTTTAATTTAATTTGAATATTTTAATTTTAAAATTTTGATTTTTTTTTTAATATATTAATATTTGTTCTTTTAATATTTTAATAATTTTAACAAGTTTTAAATTGATTGAAATCATGTCAGTGTCAATGAAGTGAAGTGAAGTCTTCTTCTTCTTCTTCGTCGTTGGTCTCTTGTTGTTTCAGGTGTGTTTTTTTTAATCTTCCTTCTGTCCTCCTCCTCCTTCCCCGTTTCCACCGCTTCCACTACTCTATCCGTCTCTTTTGCTGAGTCTGTTGTCTTTTTTTCTAATGTACGTGTATATAATTTTTTTTTGCATTGACGCATCCATGCATTTATTGTTTGTGTGGTTGTTGTTGCTTTTGCTTTTGGTATTTATTCCCTTTTGTGTTGTTTTCTTGCTTGGCTTTAATGGTAGTTTTTCCTTGTAGTTGTTGCTATTGTAGAAGTAAATTTTTCTGCAGTCTAAGTTTGCATCTGTGCTTCTTTCAATGCATGGGAGAGTATGTATGTGTGTGTGTGTGTTTGTGTATATTTTTTAACCCGACCGAGAGTCTGCAGCAACCATAAAATATACATACATACATTGTTGTTGTTGTTGCTAATGCTAATGTTGTTGTTGTTGCTGTTGTTGTTATTACCATTATTATAGCCTATCATTGTTGTTATTTAACCATTTATTGCAGTTGAACAAGTACTGTGATTGTATTCGTAGTTGTTGTTGTTGTTGTTGTGCTACGTAGTGTTGCAGTAGTTATGATTTCTCGTTGTTGTTGTTGTTTTTACTCGTGCATTTAGTTGTTGTAACTGTGTTGCTGTTGTTGTTGTCATTATTAATGCTTTTAATGCTAATATTATTATTATTATTATTATTGTTGTTTTCTTATTCTTGTTTTACTGCTTCTTGTTGCTGTATGTTGTTATTTTTGTTTTTACTTGTTTTGTTGTTGTTGTTGTTGTTGTTGTTTTTGTTGTACATACCATATGGTTAACTAAGTTATGCACAACTCGAAGTTAGTAGAAAATTTTATTGTTGCTATTTTTTTTGCATACGTTATTCAGTCGTTTTTTCATTTTAATAATAGTTGTTGTTGTTGTTTCGATTTCTGTTGTTTGTGTTGTTGTTGTTTGTTGTGCTTTGAAAAACCTGCCTTTCGACCTGCTCGTGGCTCGCTGCTGGTTGTTGGAAATGCTAATTTTTTGCTGCTGTTGTTGTTGTTGTTGTTTTCGATGTTAGTTTTTGCATTTTGTTTTTGTAATAATTGAATTTTTTTAAATTTTTTGTTTTGTTTTTGTAATTGTTGTTGTTGTTGTATTGGTTGTATTTGCATGCTTCTTTCTACACGCTTCTGTAATGCAAAAAATAAAACTCCGGATTTTTTGTGCTTCTTCTTGTTCCCCTTCCCCTCCCCCCCCTTTTGATTGTTTTTTTTCATTAAATTTTCTTTCCTCTATTTTTCCATAAATTTTATTAAGTTATTTTATATTATTTAAGAAATGAACACACAAAAAGTGGGCGTGATCCGTGTTTAGTTGTTAATTTTTTTGTGGACCTTTTTTTCGAATTAAAAAAAATTTTAATGTAATTTTTTTGTTCTTTTCGAAATGAAATGTCAAGAGCTCAGCTTCGGCTCATGAGAACAGATTTTCTTCGACGGTTCTTTGTTCCTCAAAAGTGAGGAAAAACGAAATTCGAAGTAAATCTTTAAATCTTCGAAACACGTCACGCGACGTTAAAATAACTCTTTTCTAATTAAATGCAAAAACCAGTCACTGATTTCGAATCGTGCTAATTTTTTTAGAAAAACATTTGAATGCGATACGTTATCGTTAAAAAATCCGACTCGAGTTGAGTTGCTTTTGCTTTTTCTTGTGGAAAAAATGAAATAAAAATCGTTTTTACTCTTTTTTTTTTAATTGTTTCTTATTTTTTTCTTCCCCCCCCCTCCTTCAAAAGCTTTGAATTCATGCTTCATGCATGCATTCGTTGTTGCTTTGCCATGAATAAACATGATTTAAGACGGTAAAAACGTTTAAAAGGTGTTGTTAGAATGTTGAGCCAACCGAAAAACAATAAAAACAACAACAACAACAACAATAGCAACATTGTTGTTGCAACAAACAGCAGCAGCAGCAGCAGCAGCGAATGAAAACAAGGAGTGTCTCGATGCACCGACGACGAGAACCAAACAGAATCGAATCGAAATGAGTTCATGCTCAATAAATGCACAACAACAACAACAACAACAACAACAAAAAGACTAGTTTTTAAAGAAACAGATCAAATAAAATTCAATAAATAAAAAATGTGTTCTTGTGATTTGTTGAACAAATGAAAAACGACAGACAGAAAGAACAACAACAACAACACAGACACAGAAACATATCGTGTGCGGTTAACAACACTTCACGAATAGTTTTTGTTGTTGGTTCTTTATTCCTGTAAAAACACGAACACAAACCGAACGATGATTGAAAGACCAGTGTTGCCGTTGGGACGCATGTGTTCGATTGGGGACGCATGTGGTTCCATTGGGGACGCATGTGGTTCCACTATAGACGCATTCAGTTGAAAATATTTTAAAAGTGACCCATGGAAAGCTTGTTCTGGAAGAGGAAATCATTGAAAAGTTCTCAACTCAGAGGCCACTGAACACAGCTCATTAACAACAACAGCAAATAAGGAACCACTTGCATGGTGCAAATAATGGTGTTGGGTTTTTTTTGTATGAAGTTTCAACACTTGTTGAATGAAAGATATGATTTCATAAGTATACTATATGATGGTCATACAGACATGATGGCCATACGTATGTACATGATAGTCATACATACATGACGGTATGTACATGAGTGCATATATAAATAATAGTTATAATATTCAATTGTATTAAAGACTCGGAACTTCGTGCAAATTGCATTTAAAAATAAAAACGTAAAACAATTAAAAAGAAGAAAAGAAACCCAATGATTTAATAATGGGTGTTGAGGTAAATATGAAGAATAGCAGAAAAGCAAAACCTTCAAAATGGCGGCGGCGGCTTATTATAGAGAAGCATAAAAATATGAAAAAAATAAAAACAAAAAAAGCACCCGAGAAAAGTACAGTACCCGAGACAGTAAATCACTTTAAAAGATAATAAAAATATGTATAAAATAATAAAATAACAAAGAATAAAATCGTCATAACAATTAAAGAAATAAAATAAACAAAAGAAAAGACAAATTTAAGTAAAAATTATGCGAAAAAGTAGTAAAAAAATAAGAGAGAAAGAAGAAGAAGAAAACATAAGGGGGAAAACAGAGAAAAACTCAATTAAGGGAAAAGAAAACATGTAAGAAAAAGAAAACAAAGTGCGTGAAGTTAAATTCGCGTTTTTATACCCTACACACGAAGTGAATAGGGTATATTCACTTACTGCTTCCGTTTGTAACGCATTAAACGAGGCGTGACAGGTATAGAAAAGTATATATATTCTTGATCAGCGTGACCTCCTGAGTCGATTTAGCCATGTCCGTCTGTCTGTCTGTCTGTCTGTCTGTCTGTCTGTCTGTCTGTGGAAATCACGATTACAAGAGAACGAATAGAGATATCTTCATGAAACTTGGCACGAATATTGTCTATCGCTAGAAACTCATCGCTATTGAAAATGGGCAAAATCGGATCATTACCACGCCTACTTTTTATAGTGAACATAAATTCATCCATGTTTATAGCTCAATTTCTTAGCTTGTAGAACGAATTTGAGGTTGAAATTTTGTCCAGAACTCCACTGTCTCTGACCAAAACAGATCACCAAAAATGGGCGTGGTCCGCCCACTAATTAAAGAAACCTCGATTACAAGAGAACGAATAGAGATATTTTTATCAAATTTGGCGCGAATATTGTTTAACCTTAGAAACTCATTGGTATTGAAAATGGGCAAAATCGGACCATTACCACGCCTACTTTTTATGGAGAATGTCAATTCACCCATGCTTAAAGCTCAATTTCCCAGGTTGTAAAACGAATTTGCGGTCGAAATTTTGTCCACAAGTACACTGTCTCTGACCAAAAAATACTACCACAAATAGGCGTGATCCGCCCACTAATTAAATAAAATTCCATTACAGAAGGACGAATAGAAGAGATATTTTCATCAAATTTGGCACGAATACTGTCTGTCATCACAGGCTATTTGAGATTGAAAAGGCAAAAAAAATAGACCATTGCCACGCCTAATTTTTAAGCAAACGTGTGTAGGGTATACGAACTTCGGCCAGGCCGAAGTTAACACTCTTTCTGGTTGATAGTTAAATTCGTAAATAGCGGAGACACAAACCACAAACACGAATTTCAAATTCGTGTTTTTCACACATGCGTTGTTCACATCAGAGCAAATATTGAATGCAAATTTCGATCAATCCGAAATATAACTTCGATATATGCTATACATCGTTGGAAAGAGGACGCCGAGATCTTTCCAACGATATCGGTTTGATGCGTGCACTCGTAGAACTTTGGCGTCAGAGGTCACCTAAACTTAGTCTATGCGCGATGCATATCAGAGCAAACTTTGAATGCAAATTTCGATATATCGAAAATATAACTTCGATATATGCTATACATCGTTGAAAAGAGGACGTCGAGATCTTTCCAATGATATCGGTTTGATGCGTGCACTCGTGGAACTTTGGCGTCAGAGGTCACCTAAATTAAGTCTATGCGCGAATGTATAGCATATATCGAAGTTATATTTTGGATATATCGAAATTTTCAATCAAAGTTTGCTCTGATATGCATCGCGCATAGACTAAGTTTAGGTGACCTCTGACGCCAAAGTTCTACGAGTGCACGCATCAAACCGATATCGTTGGAAAGATCTCGACGTCCTCTATTCAACGATGTATAGCATATATCGAAGTTATATTTTGGATATATTGAAATTTGCATTCAAAACTTGCTCTGATATGCATCGCACATAGACTAAGTTTAGGTGACCTCTGACGCCAAAGTTCTACGAGTGCACGCATCAAACCGATATCGTTGGAAAGATCTCGACGTCCTCTTTTCAACGATGTATAGCATATATCGAAGTTATATTTTGGATATATTGAAATTTGCATTCAAAACTTGCTCTGATATGCATCGCACATAGACTAAGTTTAGGTGACCTCTGACGCCAAAGTTCTACGAGTGCACGCATCAAACCGATATCGTTGGAAAGATCTCGACGTCCTCTGTTCAACGATATATAGCATATATCGAAGTTATATTTCGGATTGATCGAAATTTGCATTCAAAGTTTACTCTCATATGCATCGCGCATAGACTAAGTTTAGGTGACCTCTGACGCCAAAGTTCTACGAGTGCACGCATCAAACCGATATCGTTGGAAAGATCTCGACGTCCTCTTTTCAACGATGTATAGCATATATCGAAGTTATATTTTGGATATATTGAAATTTGCATTCAAAACTTGCTCTGATATGCATCGCACATAGACTAAGTTTAGGTGACCTCTGACGCCAAAGTTCTACGAGTGCACGCATCAAACCGATATCGTTGGAAAGATCTCGACGTCCTCTGTTCAACGATGTATAGCATATATCGAAGTTATATTTCGGATTGATCGAAATTTGCATTCAAAGTTTACTCTTATATGCATCGCGCATAGACTAAGTTTAGGTGACCTCTGACGCCAAAGTTCTACGAGTGCACGCATCATACCGATATCGTTGGAAAGATCTCGACGTCCTCTTTTCAACGATGTATATCATATATCGAAGTTATATTTCGGATTGATCGAAATTTGCATTCAAAGTTTGCTCTCATAGGCATCGCGCATAGACTAAGTTTAGGTGACCTCTGACGCCAAAGTTCTACGAGTGCACGCATCAAACCGATATCGTTGGAAAGATCTCGACGTCCTCTTTTCAACGATATATAGCATATATCGAAGTTATATTTTGGATATATTGAAATTTGCATTCAAAACTTGCTCTGATATGCATCGCACATAGACTAAGTTTAGGTGACCTCTGACGCCAAAGTTCTACGAGTGCACGCATCAAACCGATATCGTTGGAAAGATCTCGACGTCCTCTTTTCAACGATGTATAGCATATATCGAAGTTATATTTTGGATATATTGAAATTTGCATTCAAAACTTGCTCTGATATGCATCGCACATAGACTAAGTTTAGGTGACCTCTGACGCCAAAGTTCTACGAGTGCACGCATCAAACCGATATCGTTGGAAAGATCTCGACGTCCTCTGTTCAACGATATATAGCATATATCGAAGTTATATTTTGGATATATTGAAATTTGCATTCAAAACTTGCTCTGATATGCATCGCACATAGACTAAGTTTAGGTGACCTCTGACGCCAAAGTTCTACGAGTGCACGCATCAAACCGATATCGTTGGAAAGATCTCGACGTCCTCTTTTCAACGATGTATAGCATATATCGAAGTTATATTTTGGATATATTGAAATTTGCATTCAAAACTTGCTCTGATATGCATCGCACATAGACTAAGTTTAGGTGACCTCTGACGCCAAAGTTCTACGAGTGCACGCATCAAACCGATATCGTTGGAAAGATCTCGACGTCCTCTTTTCAACGATATATAGCATATATCGAAGTTATATTTTGGATATATTGAAATTTGCATTCAATATTTGCTCTGATGTGAACAACGCATGTGTGAAAAACACGAATTTGAAATTCGTGTTTGTGGTTTGTGTCTCCGCTATTTACGAATTTAACTATCAGAAACGCGAATTTAACTTCACGCACTTAAGAAAACATACCAAAAAAAAGTTACGAAAAACGAAAACAAAAAACGGTGGATAGAAAAAACAAAAAAACGATGTAAAGAAAAAACAAAAAAAATCGGCGGATAGAAAAAACAAAAAACTAGTTTCAACATTAAAAAGGAAATCGAGTTACCATTTTTTTGCGGAAATGTAATAAATGCATTTTTAATTATAAATTCACACTCGATGTGGTTGCTGGTTGTTGTTGGTTGGCTGCGATGGAAATTTCACTCGCCAGACATGGTCAACAAAGATTATGGCCAGCAGCAGTTTAATGAGACCAAAGCGACCGAAGTAGGAACAAAAACAAAAACATGGCTAATAAAAAGCAAGTAACAACGTTGTGGATTTCAATTTCATTATGAAATTCTTCCGAATCTTATAAAAAATGTACATAAACAAAAAATAGGTGTGTTTTTTGTTTCACTACAGTACTACCTCGCTAATCCGACCCCGCTAAAGTTTCGACTGTTCAATGAAATAAAAGTCAAAACGAGATAAAAAATGTAAACTATCCGAGCTGATTTAATAATCCGCAGTAGCGGGGTCGTACTGTTTCACAAAATATTATAGTATATCTACAAGAATTAATTTAATTGTTAATCGTTAATATAATCGTCGTTGCTGTTGTTGCTCGCCAATTAATTGCTATTTATTTATTTCTTAGCCTTGAGCAATTGCATCGACCTCTTTTCCATAGAAGAGTACAAAAACTCTGTACTCAGTACTCGGTAGTCGGTATTCGGTACTTGGTTTTGTGTTTCTGTTTTTTTGTTTCAAAGCATAGCAATTCGATGAGGGTGTTAATCCGAATCAAATGATTCATTAGGAATAACAATGATACAACAACAACAATAACGAAACAACTCAGTGTGAAAAATTAAGTGATTAAATTACTTCAACACTTCAACGCGAACGGGTTTTGTTGTTGTTGTTGTGGTTCGATTTTTAATCGTGTTTAATAAAAACAGGCAGAGTTCAACAAAAAACCTTAACTAATTGAGATTAAAGTTGAATAGAATTACTAATAATAATACGATAATTAATGCAATTCATAAACTAATAATAAATAGAAATGAAAAACACGATTGCTTTGTATTGTTGTTGTTTTTGTTCTATTTTCCTCTAATTCAATAGAGATTCTTCGCACATCAAAAATCAACACCGAAAAATTAACTCAATTTTAACTCAATTTGTTTTTCATGTGATTCATTTTTTGTCTTTCTGCTTCTACGGATATTTAAAAAAAATAACGATTTAAATGTTCAAACTAACCAAAACGAAATACAGTGCACTCGCGGAACGGTGAACATCCGATAAGGTGAACAATTATTTTTCCCCTCGACTATTTTAACATGTGAATAGAAAATGAAAGCCCGAAAATGTGAACAAAATTTCCGAGCAGCTTTCGTTCCTTTAACATAAAATGGGTTGTAATTCAGGGAGTCCCCCCCGTTTATTTTCTCTTATATCTCTTGCATCTGCTAATTTTTGTCATATCTGTGTTCGCATTCAATGTAAAAAGGATCATGTGAGTGAAAAAACCAAAGTTTTGAACTTTAAAAGATAACGGAGCACTTAAGGAGCACTTGTGGAGCACTTGTGGAGCACTTAAAGAGTGGTTGCAGTGTTACGGGGCGAATAAGTGCGTAATAAGCGAAAACCTGAGGTCAATACGATTCTAACTGTAAAAAAAGTACTCGTGTCAAACAACGAATCGAACACAATGGAAAAATGGCAGCCATCATTTGTGAGGTCACCACAGGTTCTTAGCCACATTTCTAAGAGGCTGCATATTTTTGGGGGAACACAATTCTGTCCGAATGCATTCTTGCTTCGAATGAATGAGAATGAATTCTTCGTGGAATCACAAGCCAGAGGCGAGAATAATATAAGGCGACAATTTCGGTCAAGAATAAACACCTCAATACAAATGTTTTGTCAAGAATGATGAAAATCCAGATCGAGCATCGCGCAGGTCCGTTATCTTTTTTCGATTGGCTCAGCTAAAATATTGGCAGTTGATTTAAGGAGTCAACACATCGCTTGTCGCTATCAGTTTTAGACGAAATCTTTCTGGATGAAGATCAGTCGTGAAGTGCTCTTGAATAGAACAGTAGTCTAATAATACTAGAGTAGACTCGCTTTAATATAAAATCGAAGAAACCTCATCGTTGGCTGTGTGCGGTGAGTTAACCAAGTTTTTTTATTCTCAAGGATCGTTTAACCTATGATAGTCAATACACTAGCATTGAACCGCCTGTAAAGTTCGGCATTTGCATTTTGTGCGGCGACCTTTCATCGCTGAAGTGACCACAGAACATAATCCAAATAATTTAATGCAGTACTATCCTGGGAGAACTTAAATAAGAGCGAAATATCAATAGTTTCAGTGGCAGCCGCAATATAGATTGTTTCAGCTGACACGTTACGTTGCGTCTCGACTAACTGAACCTTTATTCGTTCTATTGTGTTCTGTGTCACGAACGCAGTCGCAGTTAGAAATTTTTTTTCTGTTTTCGTTGTGCCCCAAAACACATGTGCAAAAACTGCTGCAGCAAACTGCTTCTATTCGAAATACAGTGGCAGGGGGGGGGGGAATCCTAAAATCTGCCAGGGGGAATCTGCTGCATGATGTGTGTATTCAACGATTTTACATAAGAACACACATCATCTGCTCACGTAATTCAACAGCAGCAAATCCAGTAGTAAAACTGTATGCGTTTTATCTGCACATGCATTGTGGCCATTATGCATTTGTTATGCGTTGGAGTCGCGACGCGTTCATCGTTCGTTATGAATGATCATCTCACATTCATAATGAACGTTGCTAGAAATCTTTTCTTTTCCATTTCATTGTACACGAGAAATAAAGACAAAAAGTATGACAGTAGTGGGTGGGCCATCGCCTGGTTTCTTTTTGAATTCAATGCTATTTGGACATTCACGACACTGATTGGCTTAAAATAAAACAAAAAAAAAAAACACAACAAAAAAGTATTTTCACACAATTAAAAATGAATTTTAAACAGCGATTTAATGATTATGCAATTTTTGTTGTTTTTTTTCCGTCATCAAATTTAATTACATTCCATTGTTGCAAGATTATTAAATAACTTTTCATATTCCATTTCCAACAAAATAAAATTCTGTCGAGAATTATTTCGAAGAACAAAGACGAAAAAATGCAACCGAAAAAACAACCAACAACAATACAAAAAAAAAAAACAACCAAGCTTCTGCAGCTGTTGCAATCACAGCCACGATCCAAGATAATTATTAAGTGCATTGTTTGAATTTTTAAAGATTCGTTATTCTGATATTTTTATTCTTTCTTGGTTTTTGTTTTTTAATGTTTATGTTTTTCCACGAAAACAAACAAGTTGCTTAAATTCATTATTTATTATTACTAGAAGTGGTTAAAGAATGTCGTTCATTCATTCAATTCATTCATTTAATTCAATTCATTTAATTGAAATGCGATATTTAAATGCGTATAGTTATTTCTTTTTAATATTTTTATTGTTCTTGTTTAATTTTTTTCAAGTGTTTTTTGTACTTTTTTATTGTTTTTCCTTTTTTACAAGTTGTTCTTTCCGCGCCATCAACTCACCTCAACTCAACTCAACTCAACTCAACTCAACTCAACTCACCACAACTCACCTCACCTCAACTCAATTCAACTCAAGACAAGTTTTTAAATGATTTAAATAAATAATTTTTCACACACTTCTCAAGCATTCACTTTTTTGCATATTTTTATGAATTTATTTCTATTTTGTGATTGTGTTTTATTATTTTCTTTTTTTATTATTTTGTTATTATTTTTATTATTATTTTGTTATTTTTACGTTTTAACCATACTCTGTTCTTGTTGAATTTATTCATTTATGTTTTTGAGTTGTTTGAAAGTCGGGAATTTTTTTGTTGTTGTTGTGTTTTATTGGATATTTATTATGTATTATGAAAGAATTGTTGTTGTTCCGTTGGTGTTTCTATTGTTTTTGTTGTTTTTCTGTTTCTTCTTTCGTTACACTGCTTTTTCTGTGAATTCTTTAAGATTTCAAGCAACAAAAAGGTTTGTGCACTTGCTGGGTGGCTTCTATTATAGTGGTTGTTGTTGTTGCCTGGCTGTGCTCCGCTACTTTTTTGCTTTATGAGCAACATACTTATAAATCCTTAGCGTTGGATTGTAAAGAAATCAAAGCGCAGACTAGCAACAACAAGAACAACAACAACAACAACAACAACAGTAACTACTACAAAACTTTAACAGAAACAGCAGCAAAAACAGAAACAATGAAATCTACTCTGCAGAAATCAACCACAGAAAAACACACACACACACAGACGCGTCCACTCGTTCACTGACTCACTCACTCGCTCGCTTACCCACCCACTCGCGGTGTGGCATACATGAAACCACAAGTTAGTCAAACCACCACCAACAACAACAAACACAACAACAACACCACCACCACCAACAACAACAACACCACAGACAAAACATTTGCTGCATTTTGCACAGAAATCGTGTTTAAGTGTGACTCGATCTCGATCGCTGTGTATATTTTTTTCTCCCTCTTTCCCTCCCTCTCTCGCTCTCTCTCTTCCTCTCAGCATAATATTTTATAATAACAGCTTTTTTAATACCACATTTAAACGGTTTTATTTCTCGATGCAGGTGGTTTTTCACTATTTGCTGCTGTTGCTGTGGTTTTTTGTTATCTACAAGAACACAATAAGAACAACAACAACAACAAAATACTAAAACAACAACATACAACATACTAAAACAACAACAGCATACCAAATAGCAACAACAACAACCGCAAAACAGTTTTTTTTAAAGGGAGGTCAGGCAGCAAAGATACAAATCAGAAAAAAAAACTATCAAAAAAAAGGAAAAAAAAGAGAGTAAAAAAATATATATTGCAAAAAACAACAATAAAATTTCAGTTTTGTTCCTTTTTCTTCTCAGATGATTTATGAGAAGCACCGATTTTTGTGAAAAGTTGCAACAAAACAAATTTTTGAACTTTTGGTTGGTTGCTTGGCTGGCTGGTTGTTTAGTTGGCTGGTTGTTGTTATTGCTAACTTGCGATTCACATGTTTATCTGTGGCCACAAGCATTAATAGCTCAAGTCGAGTTTCTTTATTATTTAGGAAAAGCATTGAAAGTTTCAATTCATTTATTGATTTTATTTATTTATTCCTTTATTTCATTATTTTCTGAAGAATAGCGTCGCATTTATTGACTTTCCTTCATTGATTTAAATATAATGTTATTGCCAAAATAATGTGATAATGTAATTTTTTGTAATGTAATAATAATTTTTTTTTTACCCTTTTATTTACTTTTTACATTTACTTTTGTTTAAATAAGCATTGTTTAGTAGTGGCATTAAATCTCTTTTTCGTCCTCGTAACTCGAGTTAGACGCTTTTGGCTTGTGGCCAGAGATATATTATTCAGTGTTGTTGTTGCTATTTCGGATGGATTTCTTTTAGTTTTGCAGAAACTAGTTTTAAGTTTGTGTCAATGTATGAATGGATGGCTAAAGTGAATGAATTGCAGTTGAGCGATGAGAAGCATGGGTGTACAGAGCGGGGGAGGGGGGAAGGGAAGGTGTCGACGGGTCGCGGTCTTGAAGAGGTGCTGATTTGCTGAGAGGAATGTAGATAGGAGTGAATAAAAGTGGTCTAAAGTGAAGTGAAGTGAAGCGGATTAACTTAAAAAGGTATCAAGTGGCTTAAATGGTATTTATTGTTGTTGTTGTTGCTGCAAGTGTACCGTTATATCTATTATGGTGTACTGCTTCAAGAAACTCTGAGTTGTTGTTGTTTCTGATGGTGTTTCTGTTCCAACAGCAGAGTAAAGTTCAAAGGTGGTCAAGCGGACAAGCGTTGAAATCGATTTCTATACGGACATTTAAACACACAGACAGACAGACCGACACACGGACAGACACTTGATTTGACTGCGCTGTGAAAAGCGTGAGAATTCAATAGTAATTATTTTGTGGAAAATCATGATTGATCATGTAACGATTTTTCAACAACAATAACAAGAAAAAAACCGAACAACAATGTGGAGAAATATGTACCCCCCCTTACCCCCAAAGCCCCCCTTCCGCCCCCCTCCATCCATTCTATCATTTTTCAACACACTTTTTCTCCTAACAGATTTTATGATTATTTTTTCTCGTCTTTTATACTATTTTTGTTATTGTTATTAAATTATTTTTTTATAATTTGTTTTTCCCTCTTTGTTTTGCCTTTAAAACTTCTTTCTTCTATTATTAGTTTTTCTTCTTTCGTCAACTTCTAGAGTTTTGTTTAGTTTTTATTTTATTTCTTTTCGTTTTTTATTTATTCCGCTTTTTTTGTTTTTTTTATTGCTTTTTTGTGTGGTTTTTTTTGTTGTTTTTTTATTGCTTTTTTGTGTGGTTTTTTTTGTTGTTTTTTTATTGCTTTTTTTTGGGTTCCCTTTTTTAGGTACAATTGAATGCTTCTTCTCCGCCTTCATGGTTGAAAACGTTCATAAAATTCAATTCAATGAATTCACCTGACGTTTGTAATTTTATGTTGTTGTCGTCGTCGTCGTCGTCGTCGTTGCCGTTGTTGTTACTTCTGCCACCTGTTGTTGTTGTTACTATTTATTTAAGCAACTATTTTGTAGTCAATCTTGAAACAAGCCAAAAAGACCAACAAAACGAAAAAAAACCACGTACTCAGCTTATAATGTGCCTGTTTTTTTGTTGTTTTATTTTTCTTTACTTTAAGCATTTTCTACTTCTTTTTGTTTTTTTTTTTCAATGTTTTTTTTTTTAATATTGTCTCTAAAAGCTTAATAATAGCTTCGGAAATTCCTTCATGCGTAGCATACAAATAAACATTATAAACAAATAAACTCTAATGTAAAAAGACGAAAGTTCAAAAGACTAAAGTTAAAAAATCTTATAAAGGGTGGGCCATCGGCTGGTTTCTTTTTGATTTCCATTTAAATGAATTATTTAATTATTTCTAAATTAGTTATTTCATTTAAAAAGAAACCAGCCGATGGACCACCCTATAAAAAAATTGAGATGCCGCCAAGAGAAGTATTGGCAGTAAAAAGAACAGTTATGGCCCAAAACAATGTGTAAGCAAGAATTAAGCACAATAACACTTGTAATTCGCAACCCTGTTTTAGAGATCAATGGATGGAGGAGGAAACTAGAGCTTTCTTGTCAGTTTATGCGGCAAGAACTCATGACTTGCAGCATGGGCATAATATTGGTCTCGCAGTCCTGATATTAGTTGTTCATTTATTATAATAAAAAAGAATAAAAAAACATTACTTTCAGAAATCACCAGCAACAGCGGTGCAATTAGACAACAAAATAAAGAACATGTTGCGGGTGTATAGTATAAGTCTGGAGGAACTCATATAACTTCATGGGGAAATGGACGAACCCTTCGGCACAAGGCCTGTCATGGATGGGAAGCATGGTGTAAGTAGTTCTGCTCCGATTCCTTTGCAGAGTGGCACAAATTCGATGGACAGACCTGGACCATCCCAATGGACGCCCAAACAAGAAATCAACTGAAAGGCTGTGAGTTAAGGAAGCAGTTCGGAAAGATATCAGGATACAAAGGATCTCCTCTTCCTTCTCGGCATGTGGAATTATTAAGTGCACTCTATTGTATTTAGTTCAATATAAGTTCAATTTTATTTGGCAATAAGAGATATTTTTTACTATAAGACTGAATGTACTCCATTCTTGTGATATTGAAAGTCCGTATTTACGTTTTTCATGATTTGTAAGAACAATAAACGTATATACAATACTTTAATTATGGTAAAATAATAGATAATGTAATATATTCATTGATTTAGTCATTTAATCATTCGGAAATAAATTGTGGACACCACTTTTTGAAAGAAATGAAGTAATGTTTTATTTATATAAATGTTTTCAAAGGTTTAAAGTAAGAAATACACTTACGTTTGGACCTAATCTATTGGGCCGGTAATGTGGGACTCTTAACAAGGTAAACAACCCACTGAAACCTCTCGAATTTCTCGAAATCCTCGATAAATCGTTCGAGGTGTCATAAAATCGTTCGTATCCGTTCGAGTCTTCGTCCGAAACGCTCAACTTTATTCAGTATTCAGTATTATTATTAACAAAAACAAAAAATATAGTAATATTCGAGACTGTATTTGTTCCTGTATTTTTTAAAAACAATAATAATGCGAAATTAGTTGCTGTTTTTTTGACTGTTTTTGTTTTTTTTCTATTTCGTTGCACGTCTGACAGCTCGTAAAATCTAGAAAATAATTAAGAGCTCATAACTCACGGTACACGCTCGTAGTTAAAACTTTGAACAACAACAACAACAACAACAACAAACACAAACACACTCACATTCAGTCTCGCACGTCAAACGACAAGTGAAGCAAAAGTATTCGGTTTTATTTTGTGTTAAAGTTTTGGCAAAAAGAAAAATAAATTTCAAATGATTTTTCATCTTTTGCGGTGCTTTTTTCATTGCTAAGAACACTACATTAATTAACAAAATTAATGAGACGTGTATTAAAAAAACACAAAGTAACTAAAAGAAGCGATGGAAGAAGAAGAACAACATAATTAGAGGAAGAAGAAGAAGAAAAAGAAGTGGTTTCTTGATTGAAAGTGTAATTTTTATGCTATTTTTTTGGGTGTTTATAAAGTAATCATCAATCGTTGTTCGGTTTCCTGTTTAAATTGTTGCTTAATTTGTTGTATTTTTTGTAGTTTCGTGTAGAATTTATATTTAATGTTTTAATTTAAATTTAATGCACTGAATGGCGATTAATTAATGTTTAACGAATTGCCAAAAAAACCCCCCCAAAAAAAATTAAACAAATCAACTTTAAATCGATGCTTTTTGCTGAAATGAAAATAAAAATTCTGCTTTTTTTCTCTCTTTTTTCCTAGTTTTTGTTCTCACGTTTATCATTCGTTTGTTTTTTTGTTAATTTCAATCATTTTCGTTAATTAAAAACAATAAATTTGATTACCTTTGAACCGCAACAGAAACAGCAATAATAATAACAATAATACTACAACTAATAATAGAAATAATAATAATAATAATCATAATAATAATAATAATAAAACTAATAACAATGAAAATAATAAGAGTATTTTTAATATTTTCACGTCTATTTTAAACCTTGAATAATTATTAAATTTATTGTTATTATATTTTCTAAGATAAGATATTAAAAAAAGAAAACAATAATTTAAATCATGGCTTCGCATTGATTAAAAATGAGTTTTTTTTTTGGAACGAAAAAAGACGATAAAAAACAAAGAAAAACCAGAAAAAAGACAACAAAACTAAACTTAATCGCTTTGGCCTTTAAATGGATCAAAAAAAGAAGAATTAAAAGAAAACAGATTCAAAAAGTGGAGCACAAAACATCATCAAATCGAGCGGATGCATAATTAATTTATTATTTTTAATTAATTTATTGTTCAATTTTCTAATAAATTCTACTCAATTTCATTTCTTCACCATAAAATTGTTGGGTTGTTTTTATGCTGCTTTTTCTGAATTTTAATGGAAATTTTAAATGGAAAATAAATTAACTAATTTTTATGAATACTCAAATTAAATGAATTTATTTGCGTTTTTTAGTTTTTGTCAATTTTTTAAATTTAATGAATTCACTGAAAAGTGAAAAAATAATACAATAATAATAATAAAAACTAATAAATTAAGGAAAGAAAATTAAATCTGTAAAAAATATTAGAAAAAAAGCTTTAAATTAAAAGAAACTTTAACAATAAAAAATAAAAACTAAATAATAATAAATAAATTAATAAAAAACCATTTAAAATTTCAATTCTTCATAAAATTATTAATTATTTTTTAATGATTTTTTCGTTGATGTTGTTAAAGTTTCTCTAATTTAATCGGAAATGTTGTCTGTTGTAATTCTCATTAATTATTGTAAAGAAGCTTTCGCTGAAAAACTACTCGAGCATAAACTTAAGAACCCAAGAAAACAAAGAAAAAACAAAAAAAAAAATTACAAAAATAACATCATGGAAAAGAGAAAAACTCATGCAATAAAACAAAAATCGAGTAGAGAAAAAAAACATACAGAATTCTTTAAAAATGTAGAAAACTTAAATAAATAGAAAACAACAAAAAATACGAAAAAGAAATCTTAACCTAGAAAATTGTAAAAACTTAAAAAACAAAATAAAAATATTCAAAACTCAAGAAAGTGAAAAATTAAAAAAAACCGGGGAAAAAGTTAACAATTTTAAACTAAAGAAAAATCATTCAAATTACAGAAAACCGAAAGCTAAGAAGACTCTTAAAACTAAAAATGTTGGGAGAAAAATAAAAAAAATAAAAATTAAAAACTGAAAAAATTATTAAAAATAAAAAAACCAAAAAAATTTTCAACAATGCAAATAAATAATTTAAAAAATAATTAAATTTATTCAACATGCATGAATTTCTGTAAATTAAATTTATTGTTAACATGATTTAACATAAAATAACACATATTTTAATATATTATTTTTAATTTTAAATATTTTAATAATAATCTGTGTACAAACTCTATAAAAACTCCAGTAAAAAAGAAGGAAAAAAGACCGAATATTCTCACGAAAACATCACGAATATCATTGAAATATCATTGAATATCATTGAAAATATCATTGAAAATATTAAAAATACAGACATAAAGCAATCCCAATGATAGAATGACAGAAAAAAACACTTTATTTTGATATGGATACGTTTTGGGTTACTTTAAACCACAAGCTACGTGGTGGGCAGGGGAAACGAGGGAACGCGAGGGGAAACGACCAAGTGTAGGGTATCAAAAGCCTGTTTAACAGATCTCGCTATTAATACGTTGATGTAAATTTCGAAATTTCTTATTAAGGAAAACAATCCAATTGATTTGATTAATTTGAAGTGAGAAACCTTTTTTTTTTGGATATTTTGTTTGAATTTTGTGTAGTTTGAAATCTTTTGAAGTTCAGTTTAACGGTGAAATTTTATTTTTTATACATATTTTTATCATATCGTTTTTATATCATGTTTTTTTTCGATTTTAAGTTTTTTTCTTCTCTTCTTTCTTCAGATTCCAACGCAAATGAAGCAACTTTTTTCACAGCGACCAGAGAAAAGTTTGCAGCAGGATTTAAATTATTGCCACGCCTCTGAAAGTGCGAATGATCATCGTCGACGTGGTGAACAGATCTTTCATAATTATAATTTTTATTTTAAAAATTGGCGGATGTAAAAATGTAAACTACGACAACAACAACAAGTGTTGAAGTGCAACGAGTTTTGAAAGAATAAAAAATTGTTGAAAAACCAGAGCATCGATAAGAAAATCGATAATCAACAACAACAACAGCAACTAAAACAATAGCAACACCAACCACATCCATCAACCAGCAGCAGCTTCACCAAAACCACCGATTAATCAATAAAATCACAACAACACATCAGAATATTGGTGTGTGTGTGTGTGTATGTGCGTGTTGGTGTGTGCTATAAAAATGATGACGACGATCATCGTTCATCGTTCGATTACAGTCGCGGTGCTTTTATTAGTCATTTTCGGCAATATTGTGATTTCTCAGCGAAGTGTTGTACAACAACAACAACAACAAGCAGTACTACCATCAACAGCAGCAGCAATCAAAATAAAAAATTCAACAACAACAATAACAACATCAACAACAATAACATCAAATTCATCATCAACATCATCAACATCATCATCATCATCATCATCACCATCATCACCAGCATCAGCTCTGGCATCAATAAAAAACTTAACACCATCATCGCCACTCAAAACAACAACAAATAAAACCACAACCAACAAAACAACAACAAATAAAGCAACAACAACTACTACCACAAGAGACAAATTAATTAATAAAAACAAAAATGAAACCACATCGAGTGAAATTTCAATAGAAGTCGAAAGTGTTGCCGACGGCGACGACGACGACGACGTTGACATCGACGCCGCAGCCGCTGACGATGCTGTTTCACGTGTTGTTGTTGTTGGTGGTGCCGTTGTTCCTGCTGCTGCTGCTGCTTCCCATCCCGCGAATTCAACACAAATTTTAAGCACTTTCGAAGGTAAGAAAAGAAGAAAACATTTCTTTTTGATTTTTAATTGCTTTGCTGTTCATTTTTCTTTTGGAAAAGAAAGTACAAAAAAATTCATTTTTACAGTGTTGTAACAAATTTCTAAAACTTGAAAAATGCTCATTT
The DNA here is from genome assembly GCA_949629155.1 of Myopa testacea. Classification (NCBI taxonomy): domain Eukaryota; kingdom Metazoa; phylum Arthropoda; class Insecta; order Diptera; family Conopidae; genus Myopa; species Myopa testacea. The sequence continues at coordinate 34,343,504 of OX451348.1, forward strand.
ATTTTCGGTAATTTTTTTTTGTTTTCAGTTTGATTGATCTTTTTTATTAGTAAATTGTTACGAATAAAAAAGACACCCGGATCGAAGATGAATAGTAAAAAAACAGTTAATGAAAGTTTGACTCAATTCGAAGACATAAAAAAGTGAAGATAAAAAAAAAGGAAAAAAAATGTATGAAGAAAAACATAACAAACATAAAAATATATAAAAGACAGATAATTCAAAAGCAGCATAAAAATTAACAATATAAAAATTGAATATTAACAAAAAAGAAAACATTAAATAAAAAAAGAATGTTTATTATAATGTTTTGTCGAGAAAAAGAGAAACTTTCTCGTTATGTTCAGAGTTTCTTTAGATTATTTACTTATTGATCACAGAATCAATTCAGAATTCATTAAGTGTTCATTAAGAGTTCATTCAGAGTTCCTTCAGAGTTCATTTATGTGTCTGAATTCATTCAAAATTAATTCGTATTCAGAGTTGCACAGAATCAATTCAGAGTACATTCATTGATCACAGAATCATGCAGAATATTGTATTCAAATTTCTTCCATTTTTCATATCGGATGCGTTTTTCTATTGTTTATTTTGAAAATAGCGATGGAAAGAAAACCGAAAAAAGAGAGAAAAGACTTTATAAAAAGTGAAAGTAACAAAATTTAACGGGACTTTTATAAATTAGTATACGAACGAGATGTTTGTTGTTGGTATCCAAGTGTTGTTGTCTTTTGGTTGTTGTTTTAGGTTGCCGCCTCCATTCAACGGTAAAAAAGGTCACCAGCAGCAGCTGAGAGTCGTTCGTATAAAAAACGCATGAAACAATAACAACAAAAATAGAAACAACGGTAAGCACCCCAGAGAAACAACGGTAAACACACGAGAGGAACAACGGTAACGGCAACAACGCTAACAACAACAACAAAGAGATGATGCTGATGTTGATCGTAGTAAAGAAAAGAAGCACGAAATCGATTATAATCAATAATCGAAGCTTGATGAATGATCCTCTCTGAAGTGATGTCTGTGTATGTGTTTTACTATACATGTTATATACAAGTATATATGTATTTATATGTATATATTTCAGAGTGCATTCATTGTCTTAAGCTTAAAATCATCGTTTTTTAATTTATTCCCTTTTATTGTTTTCTAATCATTTGTCACTTGACGTTTGTCACTTTTACTGCTTTAATTTTCAAGTTTTCATCACTTTCTTTGTTTTTTTCTTTCTTCATTTAATTAATAATCATGATAACGAAAGAAAACTAAGGGCCAGATTTTCAATGATCACCGTGATTGAGAAGCGAGAGCTCGTTCCTGGCCACCGTGATTAAGAAGCGAGCTCGTTACTGATCACCGTGATAAAAAAATCCGATTTCTAATCTCTTACGGAGCTTCTCGTTCTCTTCTTCTATGCATTTTAGACTCGCTGTTTGTTTTCTTTATGGTACACTCGGATTTCTCTTTTCGTCACATTGTTTCATTGCTTTGCATACTTGTTATCAGATTCTGATAGGATTTTCCCTTTTCTTCCCATTGCTTTATAATTTTCTCATATACATATTTGTTTTGACAAGTAAACAAAGTCTTTTGAAGTGAAATAAGTTGTGCCGCGAATATAATTCGAAAAACTTTAAATTGATTTTTGAAATAAAATTTCACAAAATTAAAAAAAATGTTAACAGGAGTCGAATTTGCAATGGAGTTTTTGGAGAGCGATTCGGAAGATGAGATGGATTCCCTCAGTGGTCGAAATAGAGAATTGAGGAATTCTTCTAATGTTTTGGAGATGCCGGAACAGGAGTAAGTCAATAATTATATAAATTTATGTACCTTATATAGGATTAAATGTACTTAACAGAACACAGAAACCCAATGTTGTTGTTGTTGTTGTACGAAGATCCCAACAACAACATAATTTCTATCATCTCTCGTCTGGTTTTCGAGTTATAGCCAGAAAAACTTAATTTACAATTTGTGCTACCTTTTCCATTTCGTTAAATTTTTTCATAGGGTTTTCTGGCTATAACTCAAAAACCAGACGAGAGATGATAGAATTAAATACAGTTAATTCTGCTCTATATATATATATGTATATACAAACATTCTAACTTTTCAAAAACATTTTAGATTTATTAAGAATTTTAGGATGAAGAATTTTAGGATTGTTTCATAAAACTCCTGGATGAAGTAGCGCCTAAGATGAAGCGCGTTAAGAAGCCGATGGCAATTCCTCGTATACTGAAATTGGCTTCCTTTTTGCGTTTCCTGGCAACCGGAAGCTACCAGAGGTCAACCGAAAACGAACATTGCGCAACATGGGAATTCAGCATACCCCGAATTCTCTCCCATTTATCATCGTTGGCTGACCGGTTGGGACCGAAGAGAGGTACACTTCGTGCCAAGTTGGGGTCCTTCTCCAACTCCAGAAGGCAGAAGCAGTTCAAACTGTTTGCTATTCGTTATTCTTGGAAGAAATAAATATTAAATAATTATTTTAACAAAAGGTATATACCGCGTACTTTTTCCTGTTTTCTGTGAGTTTTCCATGACTGCTTTTCTGTTGATGTGGAAATGTGTTAATTTATATTATATTTCTTTTGTATTTTACAAATTGTACTTACTTTTTTATGTTTTTAGCTTGTAAAATAATGTAATAATGTAATAATGTAATGTAATCTTTTTTGAACAATTTTTTTTAGTTCACCTTCACTTTACCAGAATAACGGAATAACTTTATTGCTTTCGCTTTATTGCTTTTTTACTCGAAATTAGAGTTTCTCATGTTTGTTTATAGTGAACATTTTAAAACTGTTAATGTGAATTGGTGAAATAATAATTACATAAAAACAAAACAAAGAACATGTGTTTAGGAGTGGAATTTTCAATGGTTTTGAGCCGAAATATATCCCGATTTTAATTTTGTCATATTTTTTATTATTTTATTAATTTTTGTGTTAAATAAGATTACAAAATTCATTTTTTAACACATACAAATTTATATAAAGTAAATAATAAATAAATGCAACTATTTTAATGTTTTTTAGAAACACTTCACTCTAGTTTGCCAAACGAGTGCAGTAACGACAGCTTTTTAGCTATCGTTCCCTATGACACTTCATTTCGCTTATTTATCACCCCAAGACCGATTGAAAATACAATGAAACGAGCGTGATCTCGTAAGAAGTATGGGAAGTGTTGTTGTGTTTTTATTGAACGAGTTGCTCGTTCATTGAAAATCGCTAAGAAACGAGAAGGCGAAAATAACAAAGCAGAAGCACCGATAATCACGGTGATTGTTGATTGAAAATCTGGCCCTAAAACAAGTGGAACAAATTTTGTCCATTCGCCATGCTGTGGTTCATCTCTTTTGTGCGTTCCTCTCCTCTACTCTCGGCTCTCCTCCCTGCTTCACGCTTTTCACTCTTTTTTTTTCAAGGCCCTTCAACTGTACACGGCGACAATGACGACAACAACAACAACAACGGGGATATGCGTTGGCTCGCCGCATTCGGAGTAAAAAATGGACGCCGCACGCCATCACGTTCAAGTGGGCTCATTTACCAGGTAGGGCGGGAGGAGGGAGAGTGGTAGGAGGGGGGCAGAAGAGCGCAGGGGAATCTGCTTGAAAGTTACGCAACTTTAACGCACTCGTCTTGCTTCAGTTTCTGGTTTTCACTTCGTTGTGTCTTTTATTTGTTTTGTTTTCGGTTTTTAAATACATTTTTTTTTTTTTTTTTTATTAAATTTTTTAAGCACTTTTTTAGGCATATAATGTTTTTTACAAAATTTACAACAAGTGTTTGTTAGTTTCTTTGTTTTTTCTCGCAGCAACAACAACGACTTTGGACAAAAACTGAACAATTTTTTTAATTTACAATATTTTTACGACTGCGAGTTGGTTTTAACTTTGTTGTTGTTGTTTTTGTTGTTGAGCCCCGACTCGGTTTCAAAACCTGACTTAATAATTAACAACGTTTTTATTATTTAATCAAAAAGTCAAATAAAAATATTGTATTGTAGTTTGTTGTTTTTGTATGTTGTTGTTGTTGTTGTTATTCTTATGTCACCATCACATTGAAGCTCAGATTAGGTAAAAACTTTGTTTCTAACAGTTGTTAATATTAAAATTCACATTAAATAAAATTCATGAAAAAAAAACAATTCATAAAAAAGAACAATAAATAAAGTAAAATATAAAAAAAAAATAAATTTTTAAAAAGCTAAAATTAAGAATTAAAAATTTACGACTGAAAAAAGTACAAATTTTCAGGTTATTGTGAAAAATTAAATAAGCAAAAAATAGAATATGAATAAATGAAAGCTTCTCACACTACAACAACAACAACAAAGAAAGCTATACACGACAATTATTATTGTTGTAACAGAAACAACAACAACAACAATTCATCGAGAGTCATTCAGGTCATCAGATATTTAATGAAATTATTATTAATACTATTATTAAGTGATTATTTCAGTTGTAATGAAGTATAGAATAGAATCCGGTGTTGCTGTTGTTGTAGTATTTTTTCGCAAATATGTTTTTTTTTTTTTGTGTACTAATTAATTCATTATTTTCGATGTTTTTATCTTTGCTGTTGTTGTTGATTAAGTTGTCGCTTATTAACGATGTTTAAATGATGTTGTTTTTGCGTACTCCTTACAACTTCTCTCCCCCTCCCTCCCTCCCCCTCTCTTCGCCTTCTCATCCGCTTGTTGACTCGTACTTGTAATTAAATTAAAAAGAAAAAAAAATCTAAACAAATTATTAATTTTAGTTTATTATTGTATTTAGTTGTTTGTTAGTTGTTGTTGTCGTTGTTCAAAGCACTGTTTTTGTCGCAGCTGATATTGACAATTGTTGTTGTTATTGTTGTTGTTGTTGTTATTGTTATTGTTGTTGTTATTATTAGTGATGCAATTTTACGTTGAACTCAATTTATGTGTGTTTTTTCATTTTTTTTGTTGTATTTTATTTTTTGTTTTCATTGTTTTTCGATAAAATTGAGTTTCGATGTTGTTTTTACTGTTGTTGTTACTGTTGTTGTTACTGTTGTTGTTACCGTTGTTGTTACTGTTGTTGTTACTGTTGTTGTTACCGTTGTTGTTGTTGTTACCGTTGTTGTTGTTGTTATTGTACACATGCTGCTATTATTGTTGGCTCGCTGGTTGTTGGAACTGTTGTTAGACTGCCTTTTTTATTGGCCTCGCTTCCGTTTGTTGCCAATAATTTTATTGGACGCTGTTATTATTTGTTGCTTCTTCCTCTTCTCTTCTTCTTCTTCATCCTCTTCGTCCTCTTCATGCTCGTATTATTGTGCGTTGTTGTTTTTTGTTTATATACTATATAAATTCTTGTTATTTTTATTATTGTTGTTGTTGTACTCAATGAAGCGTTCCTTTTTTTTTTGTCATTCATGAAAGAAAATCAAAAGCGTAACCATTAAATTAGTTGTTGTTTTTTTGCTTTTTGTTGTTGCTTTTACTGCACTTTTCCACATTTTCTACTTCTAGTCATCGTTTTCCTTCTCTTCCTCTTCATCTTCGCTTCTCTTCCAGTTCAGTGTTCCACTTTTTTTTTATATCCACAAAAATATTCGTTTTTTTTATCCACTAGAATCTATTTTCTTGATTTTTTTAGAACTTCGTATCTACAATAACAACCAGAACTATACAACAACTACTATAAAACAACAACTACTATACAACAACAACAACAACAACTACTATACAACAACAACAACTACTACTATACAACAACAACAATAACTACTATACAACAACAACATCCAACAACAACTTTTTATTATGTTGTCTAAGTTAATTGTTGAGCTTTGAATGGATTTGTTACAAAATTTCCAGTGATTAATTATTTGGCGACAAAGCGTTTTTTTGTTGTTGTTACTGTTGCTGTTGTTGTTGTTGTTGTTGTGATTTTGATTGCTACTTCTGTTGTTTTAATTGTTGTTGTACTTACTTACATAACATCATCACGTTGTTAATATTGTAGTTTTTTAAGTTTTTGTGTCTGCTTCGATTATGCAACTTGTAGTGAGTTTAATGAACCAGCCACACTGCCAGCCATTTTTTTAAACTCTGTTTTAATTCCACTGAAAACTAAAAAACAACAACAACAACAGCAAGAACAATAACAATTTCAAAACATTTGTTGCGCAAGTTAGTCGCAGGAAGGAAATAAAAAAATTAATTCTAGAAACATTGTGGGGGACAAAAGTTACACTTTATTACTTAATTTCAACATTTTTTTCGGTTGATTTTCATAATTTTTAATGTTCGAAGTTGTGATGAAATCTTTTAAATGTCGCTATATTTTTAATGTTTCGTTGAATTTTAAGAGTTTCGGTAAATTTTTAATGTTTCGCTAAGTTTTGAAGTTTCGTTCAGTTTTCAGAGCTTCGTTAAATTCTAAAAGTTTTGTTAAATTTTTAATGTTTCACTAGGTTTTGCAAGTTTCGTTAAATGACGTACTTTGATCTTTTCCCCGGATCGAAATGAATGCATGAAAAACGGTTTTCCGGTTGCGGTTGAATGGTCTGTTATTTCAAAACGGTTCTGTTTTGCTTCTCTTTGTCTTTTTTTCTTTTCTCTTTGTTTGGGTTTTGATGCGCTATTAAATGCTCTATTTAACGAATATTTAACGATCCATCCCACGGATTTTGTAACCCGAAAAATGAAATCAACGCTTCTTTCATGACATCAGTAGTTGTACTGATGTACTGAGCTTTGTTGTTGTTGCTTAGTTTTTTTTTTTTGTTTTTTTTTTCTTTTGTAACTTGAATAATCGTTGAAACAGTTGAGCGTATCGCCATCTTTTTTCATCGATGCTCATTTGCGTGTCATGAAAAGAAAAACTTTCATCGATATTGAATAGCATGAAAATAAAGATGGGTTATTTTTCACTCTCTCACTCTCTCTCTCTCCCTCTCTTTTTCTCTCTTCTTCTCTCTCGCTCTCTGCTGGATCTGCTTCTGCTTTCTTTCGAGTGCTTTCAAACACAAACGTAGTCAGTTTTTTTTTAAACTTTAGTTTATGTATATATTGAAAAAAAACAACCACAGTAGCAACAACAACAACAACAGCAGTAACAACAACAACAGCAACAACAACATACTAAATGCTTTCATGTTAAACTTGTTGTTCAACTTTCTCCTTTTCGAGCACTAAAAAAGAGATTAACTTAGTTTTTTTTATTGTTGTTGGTGCATTTCGTTGTTGTTGCCTTAGTAGCAGTTGTTGTTGTTGTTGCTGTTGTCGATGCTTCTTCGCTTTTGAAATTGTTTTTGGTTTTAGCAGAAGAAGAAGAGGAAGAGGAGGAAGAGGAAAAATCCAAGGATTTCAAAGAAAATAAGAACATTAAAAGGTACAATTATAACAACAACAACATGATTAAGTGATGATGTGACTGTATGATGATATGACGAGGTGATGAAGTGATAATGTGACCATGCGATGTGATGATGTGACGATATGACATCCTAATGATCGACGTAGATGCTAATTTGAAATCTCAGAAATCGAAAATCAGCCGATGACAGCAATCAACATCCACTACATACACAAACACACACACACACACAAACACACACACACACACACACAAACACACACACAGTGCAAGTCACGTCACATCACGTCACGTGAGCGTCTTTTGTTATATTCACTGATTGTGTGTGTTTTTTTTTACTTTTTTACAACAGCAACAACGAAACTACTAAAAATATTAATAATAATGATGATGATGATGATTTATACTATGTATAATATTTTTTGTAGTAGTCAAATTTAATTATTATTTTAGTTTAATAGTTTTTAAATGATTTCTAGGAATTTATTAAAAAAGTTGCTTAATTTTTAATTAGAAAAGATTTCATAAATTTCAATAAACAACATAAATCACGGAAGTAAAAACAGTTTTCTACACTTCAACAAAATTAAACGAATTTTTTTCAACTTAATTTATTAAAAGCTTTTAATTAATTTAATGTTAATAATAAAGACTTAAAAAAAACAGCCACTTGAATGATGTCTTAATTCTAAAGAAATATTTTTAAGCAAAGAACAAATAATCAATTAGTATTCAAGTACAAAAACAACTCCAACAACAACAATGAATAAAGCACCATCCACTAAAGACGTGGGTTTGCTTTTAAAATTCATAACCTTGTAGATTTTGAAGCATTGAATAAACAGCATTACAATAAATAAATATTACAATACAACAACAACAATAATAACAACAACAATGAGGTACTCGTTGTTCAATAGAAGGTATACAGAAGAAGAAGAGAAGAGGGCAGAGACGAGAGTAGAGAGAAGAGAAGAGAAGAGAAGAGAAGAGAAGAGAAGAGAAGAGAAGAGAAGAGAAGAGAAGAGAAGAGAAGAGAAGAGAAGAGAAGAGAAGAGAAGAGAAGAGAAGAGAAGAGAAGAGAAGAGAAGAGAAGAGAAGAGAAGAGAAGAGAAGAGAAGAGAAGAGAAGAGAAGAGAAGAGAAGAGAAGAGAAGAGAAGAGAGAGGAGAGAATACGTTTAATTTTAAAATTTGGTTAAGTTTTGATATTTCGTCAAGTTTGTATGATTTGTTTGGTTTTTTTTAAAAGTTTGAATTCGATTCGTTGAATTTTCGAATTGTCGTTAAAGTCTTTAAATATCTTTAAAAGCTTGAACTTTCGTTAAAAATATTTTATAATTTTTTTAAAACTGTTTTTCGCCGTTTTTCAGCGCTGTTTTCATAACTGTTTCGATCTAAACTTCAGTTCGATCGTCGCTTTGAGCCGCGTTGCGTTCTCACGATTCACGGAGGAGTCAAGAAACTCTCTCAACTGGAAACCGTTAAGTTGCCAAACGGAGAATAAAAACAACAGAAGAACCTTCATTAATTTTCTTAACAACCTAAACAAAAACCACAACAACAACAACAGTCTACAAATTATGAAATCTTTTTTTTTTTTTAACAGAACTCTTCAGCTTTTTCCGTTGCTTTGTCTTTGTTTTGGACTTTTTACATAATCACTACTTTTAATGTATTTCTATAGAAGCTGTCTGTCTGTCTGTCCTTCTGTTTTGTTTGTGTTTCTTGAAGCGTTAAAATAATTTATTTTCTATTCTAATAATTTTGGTCTTTTTTGGGGATCTTTTTTTGCCCGAATTTTTTTAATGTTTGCCTCTCGAAATCGCTGTCGTTTTTGGTAAAAACGACAAAAAAAAGCTTCGTGCTTAAAATGTTTAATTATATGAGTGTGTTGGAGAAGCGTAAAGAGAGAGAAAAGCGAAGAGAGAAGAGCAAAGAGAGAAGAACTCTTTTTTTTGTGTGATTTCTTTAAACGATTTTATATCCGATTTTTTATCCGATAACTTTTCGTTAGTAGTTTTTGTGTAATTGATCAGTTTTGATTTTTTTTTTGTTTTTTAGTTGTTCATTGATTATTCACATGATCGATCCGCAGCTTTGTCTCGATCGTCGTATTATTTTTCACTAAATCAGACTCGTTTGCATTTTTTTTGTATTTTTTAATCTACATTCTTTAAAAACGTCTTTTGTTTGCATCGACTGCGACTTCGGAATTGAGTCGGTGTCGGAATTGAGTCGGTGTCGGAATCGGAGTCGGATTTCTTCAGGTTTTCAGCTTCGTTTTGTTTTTCTTCTCTCTTCCAATCGAAGTGATATTAAATAGCGATCAGCTACGATCACTCTTTGCTTTAATTAGTTTTTTAACACCTCGCTTAATACTCCAGCTTAGAAGGTGCTTATTTCTTAAGCTTTAGCTTCTGTTCAAATAATGTTTGGGTTTTATATCGATTTTGTTCCGGCGATTTCCGGAAACTGGGAAAATCTCAAAACATCTCTCAATATTCACATGAAAATAAAACAGACGATAGTAGAAGAAACGATAAAAAGGGGTATTTTTTAGGTCTTTTTATTTTATTAAAATCGATATCGAAATTTAGACAGTTTTTTCTAGAAAAGATTTCACGATGCCAAGAGAATAACTGAGAAAACTTCAAATAAAGACAACACCAAAAACAAATACAAATGTTCACTTAGTGGGCTCTCAGTTTGGGCCAAGGTTAAAAAAAAAAAAAAAAACACACTCAACGTAACGAAAATCTTCAGCTGTCAACTGAACTACGATTGATAAACAAAGAAAAAAAAAGTAACAGAGAAAAACTCACCAAAAACAGCACCACAAACAGTGAAAAAATAATAATTTAAAAAAATACAAAAACAAAAATTATAAAGAAACCATAAAATCAACGAAAAAATGAGCAACTGAAAGAATGGAATCAACAGCAATTTTTTTCCTTTATTACTTTAAATTGTTTTTTTAATCTTTTTATTGTTATTGCTATTGTGGTTGTTGTTGTTGTTGCTTTTACAACACTTGAAGCACCCTGTGTAAATTCACAGAGCTTCAAGTACACTTCTTGGCTTTTCTCTACTCTGCGCTGCTTCATGCGTCCGTCTCTTTCCCTCCGCTAATCGGTTGGTTAGCTTCCTCTCTCTCTCCGATCCTCTTCAAAGTGCTCATCTTCGTTTTACGATTTACCACGATTACCGACGACCACGCCACCGACATACAAATAAAAAAAAAACCAACCAAGCACAACAACAGCGATGAAGCAGCAACAACAACAACAATGAAAACACCAACACCAACATTGAAATAATATAAATTTTTGTGTTGTCTCGTCACGTTGTGCTGACTTCAATGGCAGTCATTCTTTGTTGATCGTTCGAAGCTTCTGAATGAGACGGAGAGCTTCTGAATGAGAAAGAGAGGCTCTGCACAGTGATCGAGAACGTCAATTTTTGTGATTTCATTCCGGACATGTTCAAGAAAAACAAAACAAATAAATTGAAAATCAGTTAATTTAAATAATAAACGGTTATGATTAGTAATGAAAAATGAAATCCAAATACATAATTTGACAAATTTTCCTACACTTCGATTTTGTGGGATAGAAAACAACACTTTTGACCACTGTACATGGGTAAAAAGTCCGTTCATGTCTTTCGTTGGAATTCTTTAATATTTTTCCTTCTTTTTTCTTTTATTCTTAAGTATAGAATATTTCCACGTTGTTGTTGTTGTTGTTGCTCTTGGTTAAACAACACTTCACTATATATTCAAGTCGTTGAAGGAAGAAGCTACGAAATTATCATAAAAAATTCTTTTGTATTGTTTTTAAATAAAGTTTTGATGGATAAATTTATTTACAAAAAAAGAGTAATAAAATCATTGAAAGAAAAGAACGCAATCTTTATTTAATATGATCAACACATTTTAAAGTAAACATTTAAATACTTAAATTAAAACAAAGGAAATACAAGAAAATTTTATGGTTACGTGTTTTAATACAATAATAATAAATATATAAGAAATTAAATATATATATTTTAGTTTTATTATATACCAAAAAAAAAAACAAACCTTGACTAGAACAAAATTGTTGTTAATTCATCAGCTTGCGCTAAAAACTAGAAATAATAATTTATTTTATTTGCTAAAGCAGTAAGGCAACAACAACAACAACAACAATAAAAACAACAACAATAAATACAACAACAACAATGCGTTGTGTTGCATGTTTTATAATTATTTCTATAAATTGTATGGTTGCAATGATGAACAACGAACCGGAGATGCAAGAAAACAACAACAACAACAACAAAATTAATAACAACAATAATCATAGAACTAAAATTTAGTGGTTTGTAAACGAAGGAGACAAAAAAACTGATGACTTGCTAAAAATTCAAAAAAGCCAACATTTTTATTGGAATTTTGTTTGAAATTAAAAAAAAGTACAAAAACAAAAACAACAAGAAACCAAAATTAATATCACATTCTTTGGCGGAATTTTAAAGTGTGCTGTTGTAAAACAAAATAAAAAAAAAATTAAAAAAAATTATTACTGCCTCCAGCCAAATTGAGCGAGAATCGTTGTTGTTATTGTAGTTATTTTTATGGTACGACGAACGCATTTCAAAGTATTCACAAGAAGTGAGCCACGATTTGAAAGAATGCTTTAATAGGAATGCTTTTGTTGGAGTTGTTGTCATTGTGTTTTCTGTTGTTTTTGTTGCAATTGTGATTGTTGTTGTTGTTGTTTTTTTTTACTTGCTCTCAATCGCGTGTACAAACGAATTGAATGTAGTTCAAGAACACATTCTTTAATGGACCCCGTCGCATTCTTTATCACTCACTCACTCACTCCGTATGTTACTCTGTCTCATTCGATGTTATTTGTTTTTTTTTTCTAGATGTGGGACCTTCGAGCATCACGCCGACCACGTACCGACCCCTGCGACCCTCCATAGCCCCGCAGACCTCCGCCCAGGATCGCGAACGCAAGCTGATGAATGTTCTGGCTGCACGACGCACAGCGCTGCATCGCGGTGGCTATCGGACTCGCATCGGCACTACGGGACGCACCGCCAGCGCCAGCATAGAGACCACACCCAAAACGCCCACCGACCCGCGCTCCATCTGCATTCGCAACTGCACGAAGAACTTCACGCGCCGCACGACGGCCAGCTGCATGCGCCAATGCGCCAGCTTCCAGCGCAGCGCCGCCACCGCGAACGGCACCGCAATCGTCGTCAAGGCCTCCTCCAAGTCGGGGCTGGGCACTCAGCAGCGCGAGCGCGATACCAACGAGATCCTCTTCACCGACGAATCCTCACATGGCTTGTTCGTGGTGGCCAAGGAGCTGAACGGCACAGCGAACCACATCAGCGAAGGCGTCGGAATGAAGTCCAGCGGCGGCTACAAGTTTAAGACGCGTAAGAAGCCGCCGGCGGCGCTTGTCGTCGTCACCGTCGCCCCGCCCACTTCGTTCGAGGAGGACGATATTGCGCCCTACTTGTTCTTTGGCCAGAAATTGCCACCCATCCGGCCGGCCATGTTGTCCATCACTGCGGTCAACAACGACCACCCGAAGCTGCTCGAGGTTTCGGTGGCCTCATCGACGCCGGAGTCTCTCTCATCGACGCTCTCCGCCGTGGAGCGCAGTCGCTCCCGATACAAGTACAACATGCGAGACCGCGTAAATCTGCCCTTCAATCGAAGATTCAGCGCGGCCGGGCAGGCAGAACAACGTCGCAATGCGATGTCGTCGATGGGCAGTGAGACCTCAACGCCTTCCAAGGCAGGAGGTGCAACGACGATGACTACGCCGACAACGGCGAGGACGATGCCGGCAACAGCGATGATGGAGGAGACCAAACACGAGTCCTTAGAAATTCAGAATGCTTCATTCGTGAGGAGGGCAGGCGATGCAGTGGAGGAACCACAGCAATCGAAAGTGGTCCCGAACCTCGCTGCTGTCGACATGGTACCATCAACATCTACGCCCCTGATCATAACGGTGCTCAGTGATGAGGAGGAAGGAGCAACAGAAGTGCCACGGGTAGACAAGAGTGAGGTACTTAAAACGAAGACAGCAACAGCTCCTGCCACCACCATCAATACTACGAAAAAATCACTAAAAATGGCAACAGCTTTGACCTCGAGTAGATCTCCGGAGGGTACTTCAACGGCAAGAACAACAACAACATCCACATCTACATCTACATCCAAGCCCCCTGCCAGAAGTACTGCCATGAGAACTACTACCACAACAACAACTACAAGAGTACCACCACCACTACCAACATTATCACCGCCTTCACCTGCTCCATCACAGGCAAAGTCATCTTCTTCCCTACCAACATCACATGTACCTTTTCTATCACCATCGCCTCCGTCACTAGCAACATCACCAGCACCATCTCTGGCACCATCCCCGACCTCACCAACAACCACCCGAACAACTTCATTCACCTCAAGCTCCCCGATGACTTCCCTGGTCCTGCCGAAGTCTATCATCGAAGAGGACACTGAACGCTTACGTGCGCTTGGCCCCAGCCTGACACAAGAGATCAACACCGATGACAAAACCAACCTCGTCATCTTCGTCAATAGAACCTCGGGACCCTATGTACCCCATGGGGACAACCAGAACAATAATAATACCGATGACGATGACGACGACGGATTTTCCAATTTACAGCCAACTCGTTCTCCGTCACGTTTCCGTCCCCATACAGATCCCTTGCCCACCATTCTACATACCACCGTCCTGACCTCCATTCGATCGACAGTGAATCCACGTACCACACCTCGTACACCCGCCGTGAGTCCAGCCGCCGGTGCAATACCACTGGCGCCCACATCCGTTTCAACCTCCGGGGTTGGCAGTGACATCAGCTCGACCGTGATGACCGATGAACGCGAGGTCACCGTGGAGATACGTCGCATTAACATGGCTACTTATGTTCTCGTTGGGATCGGCGTCCTTCCTTTGCTCGCGGTGATCGCTTTTGTCATGCGTAACTTCATCATTCGACGAGCCATTAAAACGGACGAAGTATTCGACGTATGCATCACTGATCAGCAACCCATCAGTCCGGTGAAGAAGCTCAGTTCGAAGTATCGGCATGAGGACGAAGATGATGAAGATGATGTCGACCATCACCATCACCATCAACAGCTGCAAAAGCAACAGCAACAAACACAACAGCAACAGCATCATCATCATCAGCATCATCGGCCGATATACAGGCAACACTCGATGCATCAGCAGAAGCAGCCGCAACCACGGGATACCAACTACAACATCAACATTCACTGCAACAACAGCATCAACAACAACAGTGGACGCTATGATGAGCAGTGCTCAGTGACCAGTGACCAGGAGTTCGATCGCAACAACATACGACTCAAGAGTTTGCTGGGAGAGGGCAACTTCGGTCATGTGTGGAAAGCGGAGGCGGATGACTTGAGTGGTCACTTTGGCGCTACCCGAATTGTGGCTGTTAAAACGGTGCGCGCCGGAAGTACCCAGGTGGGCTTGAAAGAGGAAGCGAGCATCATGCGGAAGCTTGGATCCCATCAAAATGTGGTGACCCTGCTGGGTGCGTGCGTTGAGAGTGGTGAGTGACGAAGTACACTTCCGGAATCCTGAATAAATATCATATGAATCGTTATGTTTCTCTTCTCCTTTTTGCTGTTGTAGAGCCTCACATGATTATCATGGAGTATGCGATGCGAGGACGTCTACTATCGCTGTTGCGGGCTGCACGAAACGCCACCAACATTCTTCCGGCTTCGGTGCCGGGCGGCCGCAGTCTGACTCCCCTCTCACCACGCACATTGTCCGGCTTTGCTTTGGACATCGCTTGCGGCATGGAGTATATAGCGCAGCGTAGGGTGAGTGCTCCATCAAAACTCCGGAAGTCGCTTCAAAAGCGTGCAATGAACTCGCTTTAAACTCTGTCTCTCTCTCCCTTTTCTTTCTCTCTCAGATCGTACATCGTGATCTCGCAGCTCGCAATGTTTTGCTCGATCATAATGGCATTTGCAAGATCTGCGACTTTGGCATGTCTCTGGATCTGGATGCTGAAAGACAAGCGAAGACCTTGCAGAAGAAGCAGAAACAGAAAGAAGAAGAGGCGAATGAGATCATGCGCAGTAATTCGAATAAATTCAAATTCGATTTCAGCGGACGGTTTATCATAAATCACTGGAGTCCTAATTTTGGCGGCAACTCAAACAACAGCAACACTAAAACGAACAACAGCCAGCAACAGCTTAAAGAGTGCAGCGAGAAAAAATCTCCCAGACATACGAGCCACGACACCATCTCACGTCGGCCGGCGTTGCCCATTCGCTGGATGGCTCCAGAAGCGTTGCAGTATCACGTCTTCACCACCGAGACGGACATCTGGGCTTTTGGTATAGTGCTCTGGGAGATCGCAACACTGGGTATGTCTCCCTTCTCCCTCTCTTATAATTTATCCCACTTAACTTCTCTTTTCTTCACAGGGTCCACTCCATACTCTCACTTCACTGGGCGCGAGGTCATTCGACGCGTACCGGGTGGCTTACGGCCCGATATTCCCAAAGAGGGCCGTCATGAGTTCTACAATCTGATGGCTCGCTGCTGGCACAAAGAACCACAGCTGCGTCCGAGTTTCACGCAAGCACGCTTGGAAATAACCCGTTCGCTGGGTAAATGGGTGGAGGACGACTCGGCCACTTCGGATTACATGGACGTGAGCGGCTTCAGCGAGGATATGGAACACGGGATGGTGTACTTCAATCACCGAATATCCGAGTTCGAGTGCGAAATATGACGGTAGCTGAAAGTGCCCCAGCCAAAATTGCCTCCTCTGATGACCGCACCGTCCCCTCATCCTACCCTCATCCCACCGGCATCCTTCATCCATCAGCTGCTCGTAGAGCTTCGATCATGGAATCCAAAAAGCGATTCGATTCGTACTCATTCCGTCGATGCTCTTTCACATCGTATTATTGAATTTCCATTATTTCAAGTGCTTAACCAGTATTATCAATATTACTAAACATTTCCAGAAGAGTTTACTTAGGGGTGTGGAATGGCGTCGAAAATGGCGTCTTCGTGGTTTTCGCTGGCCGCACATTCAGTTTTTTCTCTACGCACATTTTTTGCACAGCTGCTTCTTTCTCGTTCGCGAGCGTTAGTTCTGGTTCGCGAGCGTTAGTTCTCGTTCGCGAGCTTTGTACATATATTAAACTTAGTTTTGTATACTTAGGTTCTTAGAGAGAAATATTTTTACACGTGACACGTCTACGTGACAGCTACAAAATTACTTTAGGTTCGTCTAGTCTGTAGTTTTGAAATGCTTTTTCTTTTACACACGCTTTTCATCCGTTATTCTTTCTATCGTTCTATTTTTCTCACATGTTATTTATTTTCTTTTCGAATTGTAACACTTGTGTACTGTCTATTTTATACAGTTACTTTAGTGTTGTTCAAATGTAAACCAAGACGTTTTTATACCCTACACACGAAGTGATGATGAGCTATATTCACTTTGTGCTTCCGTTTGTAACGCATTGAAGCAGGCGTGGCAGGTTTATACAACTATATGTATATATTCCAGATCAGCTTCACCTCCTGACTCGATTTAGCCCTGATTTAGGAGTATTAACACTTTTCTATTTTTTTTTTATTCATATTTATGAGTATATATTAATGGAATATATACAACATATGTATCTGTATGTGTGTTAAACTTTTTAGAGGAGGGACGATTTGTATATTAATATTTGTTTACTATTATCGATTGTTTGTTTGTTTGTTTATTTAATTCGCATTATTTTATGGTACTAAATAAATAAAGTTTAAGAAATTTTCACAACAAAAGAAAACGGAAGTTTTATTTATTTTAATTTATCACTAGAAATGAAAGAACAAAATCTTGAAAGCAGTTTATCATGGTGTAAATCTAAAATGGCTCAAAGAACTGTTGATGTTTTTTAAAGCTTTTTAAAATCTCTTGCCAATCAGTGAAATTTTCCGTGAATATAGAGAATCTCCTAACCATCAAAGTAGCCATTTTACAGCCGTTTAAAGTGTAAAGAAGCCTTCCAGGTACTTTATAAATCAAAGAGGGAGCTTCCATAATTCCAATGAAGTCGTTCATGATTGTGTAAAACCCTTTCAAACGTCAATGAAACCATTTCTAAGCTTCTGTATAATTGATTTAATAAGCAATAATAAGTAATAAATAAAAACTTAATAAACTCTTTCAACACATAACTTTTGTACATCACTAATGTTTGTTTTAAAAAATGCCCAAAAGTGTGCTATTAAAGTTTTACACCACGAGCAATAAACAAGAAAACCGCACTGAAGATGGAAATAAAAGAGCCTGAAAGTATGCCACGAAATATTTTCTGCCGAGCGTATTTTTTGAGAGCCGCATATTATTTCAATATTTTGTACATTTATGATTTATAATATTTTAAATTTATGATTTATTCACTTCATCAACATTTTTAGTCGATGTATATTTCTAAAATGTATAAAATAGAATTAAATAGTGGATGAAAACCGTTTTTCTCCTTTAATATTTTGAAAAACTGATTTAATTCATTTGTCGATAAATGCACCATTTTAATATTGCTCGAAAATTAGTTGTATTTATATACTATCATAAGAAGAAGGAAACATTGAAAAAAGGAACGATTTACGTAGTTGAAATCTTCCGTAAACGCAAAACAACAACGGCAACAACAATAACAAAGTAAAACAACAACACAAATAACAAAAAATAACAACATATTATCTATAATAAGAAGCATTTACAGTTCAAGCGCTCATAACGTTTGCTACGCATGCATTGTAATCGAATAACAACAACAAAATGGCTGGTAGGAGGAGGGAAGGAGGGAAGGAAGGAACTAAAAAAATAAGATAAACTAAAACAATGAAATTAAGTGTTTAAAGAAATCATGGAAAATCATTAAAACTAACGTTAATTTATACCAACAACAGATCAACAGCGACTGCAGAGGTTGCTGAGTGTGTGTGTTGTTGTTGTTGTTGTTGTTGTTTTTCTTGTTGTTGTTGTTTGTTTTTTTTTTAATTCATTTAAGTAGCTCGTTCGTTTGTTGCTTGTATGTTTATCCAAATTGTGATGAGAGTGATCTTTAAACGCCTCGAGTTCGATGTTGCTTTTCTAAGAGCAACTCTCATTCGATTCTGTGTTGTTGTTGTTGTTGTTGTTGCTGGAAAAACTTATAAAATTACACTTGTTGTTGATGATGATGGTGTTATTAATATTGTTCATGATGATGACGTTGTTATTATTTTTGCCTCTACTGATCGCAGACCGCATAAAAACTGTAATCAAGCTGAAGGTAGAAAAATGTAGATGAACAACAACCAAGCTTCGGTAATCAGATTTGTTTACACCAACCGTTAACTCATCGAAGCGTTACCAGAGTGTTGTTGGTGTTGGTTTTTGTTGTTGTATTCAATTTCGACGCCTCAGAAATACTGCCTCACCTCCTCCTCCTCCTCGCTGTCCTCCCCCACTCGCGATCCTGTTTGATTACCTGCTTCGTTGCTTACACTCGCCTTCTCGCTCCCTCCCGTATCTCGCACCCTCCCTCCCTCCTTCCCTCCCTCCCTCTCTCCCTCCCGCCCTCTTCTGGTCTGCCTGCTGGTGTTATTAATACTTTTTTTCGCAGGCTTCTGGTCAGCTGAGAGGAAGAAGTTTCAAGCATTTCATGTGTTTTTGTTAATGTTGCTAACTTAGTTTATTATGTGCGTGAATAAAGTTTTTCTCCTCCCCCCGCCCTCCCCCCCCTCCTATTTTGCTAAACTACACACAGGAAGTGATGCAAATGCAATATAAATAGTAACAAGAAAGGCAAACAATAGAAAAACAAAAGCAAAGAAATTTAATTTAAGCTCCACTTCAGTTAAATCCATTGAATGTGCAACAACAACAACAACAACAACACTAACACTAACACAACTGAAGTGTTCCTGAATGGAATGCAATGTAAATCGTACTGTTATTGTTGTTGTAATTGCTCACTATTTTCCAATAATTAAGCTGATGAGTTGACTTAATTGATGCATTTTAATGAATCTCCTTCTCGAAGAGTTTTTAGAAAAATACTATAAACAACGATTGTTTTATAGGAAATGATAATTATTTACAAAAATTGGCATACTTACAGTGGGCGTGATTTACAGGGTTTCAATAAAAATGAGTGAAAACGGTTGAAAATGCTTATAAAAGTTGTTGCTCATCATTCTGTGGCTTAAAACCAGATGCGTTGAGTACGAGTAGCCACGCCCACATGCGTTAAGAAATCTCCATCATAACTCGGATGAGTTTCGGTTTTGCTTCAAGTCTTTCGTAAAGTTGCAAGTCATCGAAGCTGTGCTTTCATTCATGCTAAAATGAAATGCTATGAAGTTCGTGTCTTAAGTCTTTTATTCTACTCTACTACAACCACATCCAAAAACAGCTGACAAACAAAAAATGGGTCATTATGAAGCAAAGTCTTCTTCTTCTTCTTCTTCGTTGGCTACTATTTAATGACTTGCTAAAAATACACACAAACTTTCAGTGAAAAAATCAACCAAATTGACATGAAATTCTTTTGGAAGAATCACCACAAAACAACCACAGAAAAGAAGACCAACGAAAGGTGAGGGAGAAAGTGAAAGGCAACTATTTTAACACAATATATACAGTTATTGCTGATGTTGGTTACTTTTTTATAATTAAAAGTAAAATAATGAAATTACGGAAGAAACCGTTTCAGCAAACAATTAAAAAACGCAATCATTAATCGGAAAACTTGTCGGATTATAATAATCATTATTATTCCACTTTATTTAACATTTAATTTCAGTTTCTTCTTGTTTCCTTGTTGTTGTTGCATTTTTGTTTGTTTCCATTGTTTATCACTTAAACACACACTTAATAAGTAATGAAAAAAGCAAATCAATTAAGTTTCTTTACTATAAACTTATATATTATTAATTGAATTATTCTCTGGACTCGGAAAGTCACTGAACCGTAATAAAAGTAATAAAAAGTCACTGAATCGAAAGAAGAAGCAGAAGCGGCGAAAAAAGAACCAAGTGAAAGAACAAAAGAAGGGGGAAAAAAAATAAAGAAAGGAAGAAATCGAAAAGAGAAATTAATGCAAACGATATGAGAATGCAATAAAATTTTAATCGAATTTCAAGCTATCAATTTTAATGCTTAGAATGAAACGAAATGAAATCGCAGTCATTAAAACGGAAAAAGTGATGAGAAGCGTTGTTGTTGTTGTAAATGAAATTGTAACCGTTGTTCGGGCAGAGTGTTCAAATCATAAGAAATCATTGAGCAAAGCGTGATAACAGTTGTTCGAATGGAAAACGTGCTGGAATGCCACAGACAACATGTTGCAGCTGTTGCTCAGATGCAGATGAAGTGTTGCTCGGCACTCCGTCGAAGTTCTGCTCTCGAGCTGTTCAAATGCGATGCGAAGCATCTCTGCATCTCAACTTCTTTTTGTTGCTAGCAACAGGGGATATTTTATTTATAAACACAAACCAGAAAAACACTTGCTTGCCACTTAAACTTTCTCACATATTTCATTGCTGTTGATAGGAACATTTTTGTGCTTGATAGAAACATTGTTTGATTCACAGACACATTTCTTGTGGTCCATAGAAGTTACCGTTTTTATTTTAAACTTCTATACAGTAAATTTCGATTTTATTTAACTTTCTTCAGTTTATGTTTAATTCAATTGTTTTTTTAATTGGTTTCGATTAATTTTGATTTTTATTTATTTTATTATATTTTCTTATTTTGTTGAAATGCAATGAAATCGGTTTTTCACCGTTTATTAACGATGTCCGAGTTCGTTTCTTAAGTCTTTTGTGTTATTCGTAAACTATTCATTGTTGGAGGGAAACGGTTTCTCTTCCTCTTCTTAGACAAGCGGTTTTTGGTTGTTGTTTCTAACCGGAAAAAAGAACGATGGTATTTCTTAAAGCATTCAATATTTCTGTTGATGTTGATGTTGTTGCCTCTGCTCGAACTCGTGTTGCTGTTACTCTGGGTGCTGCTTCTGCTGGTGACGCTGCTGCTGTTGCCGCTGTTGCCGGTGCTGCTGCTGCTGCTGCTGTTGCTGGCGAGGTGAAGACAACCTCAAACACCATCCAAAGAAACAGTCATCGATGAGTGCTAAACGCGGCTTGACGTGTATGCGGACAAGAATTTTCCACCTCTTCGAAGTGCATCGCAATGAGTTTCTGTGTTTTGTGTTTTGTGTGAAGTGTCAACAAGCAACGAAATCCAGCCATAAAAATTGATTGCCGTTCAACTGCTAGCTTTATTTTGGTGTTGTTGTGGGTACAACAAAGAAACAGAAAATAATGCTGCATGCATGAATTCGTGTAGAGCAAAGAAAGCCGACGAACCCACCCAAGAAGTAATTCAAAGTTCCATCAAATATTCATAAAAGCAAACAGTATTTTTTCAAAGAAAATAAAATAAAAACCCCCCCAAAAAAAAAAATCGGTGAAAATATTCGCCTGTAACACGATTAAAGATCGAAGAACGCGATCAACAGCATTCGAAGAAGAAGAAGCAGACGCGGCAGCTGCTCATAAATTTAAGTGTCGGTGTTCAGTTGGATTAACGGTGGTTCGGCCGCTGTTTCGATATAAACGAGGTGATTCCATTCTTTCCTTGCTCACGATTAACATTTGAATAAAACTTTCTAATTTCTTTTCTGTTTAAGTATTTATATATATTGATTGTTATTGTTGTTGTTGTTATGGTTTTATTGTTGTTATTATTGGGTTTTTATTTAGAGTACCTTTTGTAGTTTTAATTCCTTGCTTTTGTTTTATTTGTGCCTTTATATTTATTTTATTTTTATTTATATTTATTATTTATTACTTTAGTTTCTTATTTTTATTTTATCGTAAATATTATTACTGTATTTCATTGTGTTCGTTTTTTTACTTTTTAAATTAAGTGTCTTTAAAATATATTTTTAATATTATTTTATTTTAATTTCTATCTTGTTGTTTGTTGTTGTTTTTATCGAAGAAATCGTGTCAACTGGTTCTTTTTTTTTTGTTGTTGATTGTTGCTTATTCTATTTTTTGTTGTTGTTGGTGTTGTTGTTGTTGTTGCTTTTACCACGCATCGATAAGAAGCACGTCATGAAGCACGTTCAACGTTCAGCGTTTTTAAAAGGCTTCAATTTATTCTTTGTTGGTCGTGTTGGTGGCTTCATTGAGTGAAAAACTTTCTGAACCCTGCCTTATTTTTGAGTTGTGCTCTTTTGAAGCATGAAAACACGTTATTCACAGATTGTGGCTGTTGCGTGTTTAATAGAAATTCTTTCGTTTGGACAACAAGTCACAAAACCAGCAAAAAAATCAACGAAGTGAGAGAAACAGATACAGAAACAAAGGCAGAAAATGTGCATTAACAACAACAACAACAACGACAACAACATCAACAACTGCATTGACAACAACATCAATGAATTCCGTTTGTTGTTGTTGCTGTTAATGTTGTTGTTTATTAGGTTAGTTGTTTAAATGAACAACAGAAACATTAGCAGGCAATCAACAGCATGAACATCAGAATCGACATCGTAATCATTGACGACTTCAAGCATCAGCTTCAACTTGAGCAGCATCACAACTGTTGAAGTAGCTTTGAAGTGGAAAAACTTGTACGGTGATGATCACCAAGTGAACAAGAAGCAGCACAAGAGACACCATAGCAATCAACGCACCCTGACGTCTCCTTCGGATGTCCAGATGCAGAAACTTCGCCTTGTTTCTGTTTTTCCAATCCGTTAGCTTTCGTTGATTTCCACATCAGTTTCCACTACTCTCCCCCTCCCCCCCTACCCCACTCACTCCTTCCACTCGTTGTCTCTTTTCTCTACTTCGTGCCTAGAAGCATTAAGAATTTATTTATTATTATTTGTTGTTATTTTCTTAAGCAAAGAATTTTGTGGTTGTGGTTTCCGAGAGAAATCGTTTGCCACACGAAATTGCTTTTCATTTCCATTCTAATCTCGTGAACTTGGCCATGAACAGGGAGGTGCACAAGGAGATCACATTCGAAGATGTTCGATGGTGATTCAAAACTCACTCAAACAGATTTAAACAATTTTTTAGTGATTTAAAGGAAGACTATTGTATTTCAAGAATTTCAAAAAAGGCGTTGTAAGGGGTTAATTGCAATGGTTGCAGAATTATAAGACTCTTTTGGTTTTAAAATCCTTTTCTTTAAAGAGAAGCAATTTGAAAAGGAAACCAACCGATGGCCCACCCTGAATGAACTCATGGAAATCGATCGAGTTTGTTGCTTAAGTCTTTAGTTTGTCATCTGTTCGAGTGACTTGAAGCGTGTTATTAAAAGTTATTAATTACAGGTTAATTTAATTAAATTAAATTAAAAGTTATTAATAGTAAATGTATTAAAAAAATCCGACTATTGTTCTTTTCTTATTTCATTTATTTTCCTTTCTTCTTTCGATTTTCTTCTCTTGTAACTTTTCACTTGTGATTAAAAAGAAAACGGTTTAAGATAAATTGAATTAGTTCTTCTATTCGCTTTCAGCCGTTTGAATCATTTAGAAATCAGAAAATCATATCGCTTTCTATTCGATGGTTTGATCGGGTCTTTAATAACATCAGAATCAGAAGTTTCACTCAGCGAGAGAAAGAAATCAGAGAAAATACAAAACTCGACTGGGATATTAACAAAAACAACAACAACAACAACCACACACAGATGTCTCATAGCACATTGTAATGCAATCGAAATGTTGAAAGGCTCCGAAATTGAAGCCCAACAATTTTAAGTTTATTGAAGCTGCATTTTTTTCCCATATCTAAAAACGCATCAACAACAATAATAATAACATGTACCATCCAAGAGTAGTAACTACGCATAAAAACAACAACAACAACAACAACAACAACAACAATGTAAATGTGAAAATCAGCAACAACAACAACTTTAGAGTGAATAATTCAACATCACAAAAAATAATTAGGAAGAAAAACAATAAAAACAAAAGCAAAATAACCAAAAACAATGACAAAAAACGTAAAGATTCCTTTTTTATAAATGATGCTGATAGGCTGAAAATTTCTTTCACCGACGAAGTTGCTGCTGTCGGTGTTGTCGCCTGTTTTTTTGTTGTTGTTGTTGTTGTTGTTGTTGTTGTTGTTGCTGCTACTGATTGTGGTGGTGTATATAATAGCTGTTGTTGTTGTTGTATTAATCCCAATGCTCACCATGTGTGTACGTTCCACAGTCACGTTTCTAAGTGATCATCATCATCATCATCATCGGATGCTGCACCTGGAATTCATTGCATCCGTTCGGAAACAAAAAATTGTGGGGTCTTCGAAAAAAAAAAAAAACCTTTTCAAAATTTATTTTTTTTTTACCATAAAAATTTCACTTTTGAAAGGTCACGGGTTAAATACGAAGCCCAAAGCGAAGGCTGTGACAACAACAACAGAAAGCTAGACAAGAACAACAACAACAACAGCTACCAACAACAACAACAACAACAAACTATGACATGACGCCGACAACAAAGAAGAAGACGAAGAAGAAAATCAAGATGACACCAACACAATTTTTTTCAATAAGAAAAATAAAACTAAAAAAAGAAAAACAATAACAAAAAAAAAAAAACACTATCAATGTGACTAAATACAACAGCTGCAATAACACCGAAATTAAATTCCAACAAAAAATGGTGATATTTTTTGTGTTTTTATCGATTTTTGTCGTTTTTTGGAAATCGATGATTTGTTGAACAGATCAAAACTAATGAAGAGTCGATACAAGGCACCTGTTAAAAAATGTGATGTCTTTTAATGGATTTCGGTATTTTTTTTTGAAAGAAAGTTAATTAATTAACTTTGTGTGCAAATTTTATTTCTGATTTGAGCATAGAAAAGTAGCAATCAAACGTGATTTATTAGTTTTTACTCTCTACATTCGATTTTTTTTTAATATTCGTAGACAGTGAAATTTCGATAAAATTTAATTTAAAATATTTTTATACCCCATACGCGATGATGAAGGAGTTGAGGACACGCCTACTTTCTGCTGCTAGAACTGAGGGAAACTTCTTATCATCTACACGCGAAGATATGAGAGTATATTCACTTCGCCCCTCAGTTTGTAACGCATTAAAGGGGGCGTGGCAGGTGGATAGTATCTCCTTTATCCTGCCTCACCGCAATTCAGCCCTGTCGGTCCATCTGTCCGTCTGTCTGTGCGTCTGTCTGTGGAAATCACGATAGAATAATCACAGGAGAACGAATATTTGTATAGTCAAAAAACTGAGCACGAATATTCTCTCGCTTTGACATCGAAAATGGAGAAAATAGATCCATAGACCTCAATTGATCATGAGAGAGTTTCTTCATGACGATAATATTGGGTATTTCTTCAACTTCAAGAAAAGAAAATTAAGTTATTAACTGAGAGACAGAGAAAGAAAAAGAGGTGTAATATCTCTCCATCTCGCTCACTCCTGCCGACGCCTATTCTGCCCCTGCGGCCGCCACTCATTCATCATTCATTCATACTTCACAAGAGTTTCTTCACCTTTCTTGTTGATGGTGGCGAGGTCTTTGAGATCATTAACAGTAACAGCGCACTTTTATTTACTCTTATTTTCTTCATGGTTCTTCTCTGTCTCACTCTCGCGCACCCTGTCTCACTCACTTTCATTCTCTCCTGTTTTTCTTATTCGTGGATTGTGTAAGAAGTGAGAAGAGTACAAAAGCGTACTCCATTTTATCGTCTGATTATACTATGAGGAGTACTTTTCATGGATAGTTAAGCAGATGCATTGTTGTTGTTGTTGTTGTTGTTGTAATTTAAGTTATTGTTATAATGTTGTTGCATTATTTAATGTTGTTGTTATCTTAATATTACTCTATTCTACTTAAGTGTAGCTTTAATGTTTAATCTTAATGTTTTTCATGAAGTTTTTTGTGAAGTTTTTCGTTTTTGCTATCTTTTTTCCTCCTCTTTGGTATTTTAACAGTGCTATTTAACCGACTTAAACAGCATGCAGCTGATTACAGTACCTTAAAAACAGTACATGTGTCAACTTTTACTTTTCATTTTATTGAAATCTCTTATTCAGACTCTTTATTATTATCCTCTGTTGTCTGTTTGCGTGGGTGAAGGAGCAGGGAATTAAAAAAAAAAAAACGGAGACGTTGATTGGAAGTTGTTTTTAAAGTTTTTTAACAATTTTTTAAGCAGATTCTTTATATTACTGAAAGTACTAACTTACTTTGTTTCTTTCGCTCTCTCTCTCTCTCTCTCTCTCTCTCTCTCTCTCTCTCTCTTTCTCTCTCTCTCTTTCTCTCTCTCTCTCTCTTTCTCTCTTTCAGTAGAAGTCGATACCGTTACCATGAAATTGAGACACCTTCTCTTCGTCGCTCTGTTGTTTTGTGGCAGCCTCTACACCGCGGAGGCCATCGAGGAAGAGCTCCTGGACTTCGATTTTGATAACCTGAAAGAAATCGATTGGAACTACAGCGATGATGACAGCAGCAGCAGCGTCAGCATCAGTAAAGCCGAAGTGATGCCGGCGGCGCCCTTCAATAAAGCGCACCGCCACCAGCAGGAGTCGCGCCTGAATACGGTCACCTTCGCCGATGACTTCGATGAGCAGAATCAAGTGCATCCGTTCGATTGGCGCGAGCGGATCCTTCGTACGGCGCTCTCGAAAGCGTTGACCAACACGGCGCTGCGCCAGAAGTTCGTCGAGGTGATGCCCATCCTGCGCGTGCTCTCGTCGCAGCAGCGTCTTGCGTTGTCCGCTCTGATATCGGCTCAGGTGAACGCGAGGCAGGGGCAGGAGCTGAAACTGGATCAGGTGAGAGGAGAGGATCGATGTACTTTTTTCCGATATTTTATGTAGTTTTTATCGAAAACACGAGCTCCCTTTAAATCGAGTTTGTCGCTTAAGTCTTTTGCTTTTACAGCGACTTCTTTTATGGATCTCTGTTTTTTATTTAATTTTTAATGCAGTTCTTCTTGTTTTTCTTCTCTTTTCTCCTTTCTTTCTTCTTCATGTCTGCTCCTCCCCACTTCGTATCATTCGCAGGTCCGCCTGATGTTTGGCGATGACAAAAAGCTACTGATTCCCATCGTTTACGATATCGCGAATCTCGTGCGTAATTCAGCTCGCAAATTTTTACCCATCCCAAATGACGTCACGCCGACGTTAGCACCGCAGCAGCAGCAGCAGCAGCAGCAACGTCAAGCTTCATTGCATTTGAATCGACGTACGTACGACGTGATGTCAGCAGAGGAGGCTGCTGAAAGTTCGGCAATCGGTACTCTAGAGGGTTCGAAGGCTGATGATGACTCCTCGTTGGAAGACTTTTTCTTTAACATCCCGATGGAAGTCATCCTGGATCCGAAGAGTATCAACGAAGAACTGCAAGCTACCGCTGATGCAGCGACAACAACAACAACAACAACAGCAACAAGGAACAAAACCACAACACTTTCAGATGCACTGAAAAGAAGTGCGGCAAAAAAAGGCGCCGAAAAACTGAGAGCACGCCGTCGCCGCCGAGCTGCCGAATTCGTGCACAAGTTAATACGTTCGATTCCGCTGTCGGTGAACGAGGACGATCTGCTGAAGGGTGCCGCGGGGCGCACCATGAAACTGAATACGACCGCCTTTTTTATGCCGCATGAGAATATTGCCCAAAAGAAGCGATCCACAGCCGAAGGAGGGGCAGCGTCGGCAACGAATGCGAAAGCAATACTGACAGCAGCAACAACAACAACAACAACAACAACAAGTGCGGGAATCACTATAGTGACACCGGCACCGACGTCATCCTACGTCGAAACGGAGCAGCAACAAGAAAAGCAACAAAATGACGAGCAGCAACAACAATTGCAGCAACAACAATTCTATCAACAACAATTTCAGCAACAGCAGCAACAACAACACCATCAGCAGCAGCAACAACAACAAATACAAGAAAAATCCTATCAGGATGTTGAAGATTTAGTTTTCGCCGGCCTCAACGTGAACGAGCTTAACTCCAGCTCAAACGTACACCCGCTCGTCGCCGCCCCCACCTCCTCCATCACCAGCATCAGCGCCGCCAACGTCACTGCCACCGTCGAGGGTCAAGAGCCGCTGCCCAGTCCTGAGGAACTGATCGCCGGCCCACGTTATCGCCTCGGAATGGTTGGCGGCGCTGGCGTCAATCGTGTCCGGCCGCTGGGCGTGAAAGTCGCCTCGAAGCGCAAACGTATTCAAGCGCGCATGCGGCCCAAGCAGCCGGCGCCACTGCCGCTGCCGCAATCCTCCGCGCACGCCCCGTCCGTCGTCCTGCCGAAGAACTGCGAACGCTTCACGGCGTCGATGTGCATTCGTGCCGACGATTATCCGCTGTAAGATTCAATTTTCACTCCCTCAGTCACTCAGTCACTCAGTCACTCATTCTGAATGATTGATGAGTTGTTCGCCGATGGCGATGCTTCAACTGAATGCTATTTTACACGTTATTGTATTGTTTTTAATCTTTTCTTCGTTATTATTTAGTATTTTTAATTTATCAACGGTTTTTTTATTTATTTAACATTGTAGTTTGTATTTTATTGTAGTTTGAAGCTTAGATTTAATGCAATAAACTTTTTATTATATCCTATTTTTGTATAAGAAATTTTTAGTTGGTCAGGTTTTTTGGTTTCTGGTTGATTTTGAAGCCCTTTTTTGGTTTCTGGTTGATTTTGAAGCATTTTTTTGGTTGTTGGTTGATTTTGGAGCCCTTTTTTGGTTGTTGGTTGATTTTGGAGCACTTTTTTGGTTGTTGGTTGATTTGATAATCACTCTTAAGAACGGGACAAATTCTATGAGTTCTTTATTTGAGGCAATCATCTGTGGAACGTGATTTAATTTATACTATATACACTTTTGACTTTTGTAGAATGCTTTTGTTATTTTTATTTGGGTCCATTTTGGTATTTGGTTAAAATAGAAATTCTTACTTTTCTGGGCTGAACTCAATTCTTAATCTAAGGCTTAAAAAGGAGTCTTTTTTTCGGAGGCATCATTTTTAATTTCGTAGAATTTACGATATATTCTTTACTTTTTTATTGTGGATTTCCTTTTTTAATTCAACATGAAAAGTGAGCAAATCATGGGCAGCATCCGACGTCATAAGAACGCGATGACCGCGCTGCTGGCGGAGTTCCACGATGACCTGGGCGACTTCGAGTCGAAGGACGAATTCGAGGATTACATGTACAACAAGAAAAGGTTTGTTGCGCCTCCTGAAAAACCGGCCGCTATAAAAGTTAACTCTATCGACATCTCCGACAGACGCGAAGACGAGGAAAGCGACGGCAAGAACGGCATGTGTCCCAGCATCGTGCGTTACGCGCGTCCTCAGAAAGCGCGGTCCGCGTCCGGCGAGTGGAAGTACATCGTCAATACTGGCCAACACACGCAGACGCTGCGCATGGAGAAGTGCAGGTAACTCTTGAACTCATCTGCGGATGGTTCCCCCTTCCCCCCTCCCTCACTTCTCACCGCTATTTTTATTTGTCAGCACCCCGCAAGAGAGTTGCTCGTATCTGGCCCAGAGTTATCGCTCGCGCTGCGCTCAGGTCTACAACTACCACCGCCTCCTCAGCTGGGACAAGACCCGTGGCCTGCACGTCGACATCTTCAAGGTGCCCATCTGCTGCAGCTGCCAGATCGACGGCTACCGACAGCAGTTCCCGCCGCTGGGCAGCATCAAGGCCAAGGATTATACGCCGGCCTTCAAGAGCGACCTCTACACCACCATCAGTGACGAGCTCGATTACCAGGACGAGGAGGAGGACGACATCGTCGACTATCCTCATCAGTATGGCCACGCCTACAAGAAACACAAGTCCGACCTCGCCTCGATGTACGACCCGAATGAGCTGCTGTTGGGCAGCAAGAAGGTGCGCACCCACGTTTTCGCGCCCGGGGGGGGCTCCACGATGGGCGCATTTCTCAGTCCGCCCGCCACCGACGACTACGGCAACGATTTCGCCTACAAGCGCCAGCGTGCGGCCGCCCCTCCCGCCCAGCACAATCTACTGCATCAGGGCGGCCGGCGACGTCCCTACAAAAGCCGCGTCAATGAAGACCGCGTCGATCTGGAGATCGCGCCCAGCGAACAGCGCCCGGACAAAGAGGTAAACATTTTCGGCCGCAATAGCGGCGACTCGACGCTCAG
This sequence comes from Myopa testacea, assembly GCA_949629155.1. Classification (NCBI taxonomy): domain Eukaryota; kingdom Metazoa; phylum Arthropoda; class Insecta; order Diptera; family Conopidae; genus Myopa; species Myopa testacea. The sequence continues at coordinate 34,374,180 of OX451348.1, forward strand.
AGTGCCCCCAAAGCGGAAACGTATTTATTCTGTGCCCCATACAGCTACCAGCGCCGGCTCCACAGACGGCTCCAGTCAGTTGGGCTCCGCAGGGTCACCTGCATCAGCGATCCCCGCGTACTACACACCTAGCGGCGGCGGCAGTGACAGCGCTGGCAGCAGCAGCTCCAGCTCCGGGCCCAGCTTCGGCTCCGGGTCTGGCAACCTCAACCGACACAAAAGCAATAAAAACAAAATCAAAAACAACAACAACGCACCACGCCCACCACCAGCAGCGCCATCATCTTCCTCCTCCGCACCCGCTTTCATCTCTTTCCATCCGACGCCGACGCCGTCAACCGCCTCCCCTTACTACACATCAGAGGTACCGTCCAGGTACCATGTGAACTCGATCTACAGCAGCAAGTACGGCGAGTCCGGCGGGAGCTCCGGCAGCGCCACTGTGAACCTACCCGGCAGCAGCTCGAAGCGCATCAACTACAGTTATCACCCGATCATCGACTTCTTTGAGAACAACACGCGTTCGTCAGAAGCCGATGTCGCCGCCACCGCCGCCGCCGCTGCTGTTGCTGGCATCACCGTATCCAATCCCTCTGCCCCGGAGCTGGTGTATCGTCACACCATCCCGAACTCAACGCCCCTCGGAGGCCATCTGCCGCCCATCACCCTGTACCAGAGCAGACACAGAATTGGTTACGGAGCTGCTGCCGCCGCTGGAGACAGTAACTTGTGGCAACCGGTAGTTGCGGGCTCTTAGAGGAAAGGGGCTCATGTGCTTCATGCGGGGGCTCGTTCTCTCCTCCCTCGCCCCTCCTAACCACTCCTCTTGCCTCTGCTTCCGCTTGTAACTCATTCATATTTTTTGTCGTTGGTCGGCATTCATTTATTCATCAGTTCATCCCTTTAATCATCTCGTCATTCTTTAATCAAATCATCATCTCGTCATTCTTTAATCAAACGCAAAATTCATCCTGCTTTTCTTATTTATTGACTGCTTTAGATATATATTTATTTATTTATTTAGAATAAAAAAAACTTAGAAGCAAAACTCGATCCTTTACTAAACACATTCACTAGTTTAAAATGTTGACCCGAAATACTTTTGATCGCTTTATTGCCCCCTTCGGTTCTGGCCGATTCCTCTAAATTTATCAATGCTGATGTTAATGTTGACATTTGTCATTACGTGTAGAAATTTAGTTCATAGAATTTATATTACATGTACCACGTAATAATCATAACGTAGACTAAATAAAAGAATGTTTCAAAATAAAGGACCGTTTTTATTTACGAAGGTTGTACGGGTTTACGAAGAAGTATCACAGGAAATCAACGCAGATGGATTACGAGCTCTTCGATCGTTGAAGTTCTGTTTTCAGTACTTTTGAAGACTTTGAGGGAAGTCAAAGTTAAAAACCCATCAATCATGTACACATTCGATATTAAAGATCTCTCGATTGGTTGTTGGAAATGGGAAACTGTTTTGTGGAAGCACTGAAATCTCATTGCAGTGTCTTCGCTAACCGAAGTGGTTGGTTTTTTGGTTGTGAAATATAATATTCTTTATTCATCTTAAGAAAATATCATTTCGCAAAGCAAACTTTTAAGCGTGCGTAAATATGTATTAGGGATTATTAAATAAAATCAATTAATAATTTAACTCTTATTATTTTAACTGAAAAAACTACACATACAGATCTATATTCACGAGCACTTCTACAGAATGAGTGAGGGTTTCAAAGGCACATAAAGTTACCTCGATTGGATTTGAGTGAGCGCAGCGGCGACTCAAGTTCAAGTTTATGATTTTAGCCAACACTTGAAGTGATCAAAATTTGAATATTCCGAATAACTGACCGATTTAATTTCGAGCAGCTTCGAGGAGAAACGGTTCAGTGACCGTACGAAATGAAAGAGCGAGCGTTAATCAATTAATATTGCTTTGCTTTTCGTTGTGCTTTGTTGTGTTGCGTTGCTTTGCGGTTTTGAATTTTCCGGTTTTATTGGTAACTTTGCACCATGCGTTGCCGGGAGACAGAAACACTTTCAATATGGAAATTTTTGCTCTGAACAGTGGACAAAAATCAACATTTCTTAAAACTTCAACGAATTCAAATGATTAATAAATGACACTTTTCTTTTGCAAAAATTTACAGTTATGCCCTTTATTCAACATTCAATTCGGTGTCCTTCATATTCAATTTGATTTTGCTGCCTTGAAAATTGAATTCTGAAAGCTCAACACTGAACATCATTGATTTCAGGTCAACAAAACGGTAAAATGTTCCTTGTTTCTAACTTCGTGTAGTAGAGCAGAGAGTAGAGAAGGTAGAGAGAGTAGAGAAGGTAGAAAGAGTAGAGAAAGTAGGTAGAGTAGAGTAGAGAAGATGGAGTAAAGAGTAGTCTTTGATGGAGAGTAGAGTAGAAAGTAGAGCAGCGTAGAGAGTATCGAAGAGAGTATTGTAGAGAGTAAAATAGAGAATACCGTAGAGAGTAGAGAAGCTTAGCGAGTAGAATAGAAAGTAGAGTATCGTATATAGTAGATTAGAGAGAATTCCCATCAATTTTCATTTAAGATCAATGATTTTCACCCACTGTGCTTGGAACTTGAGACGTCAAACCACTTCCCCTTTCTTTAGCAACAACAACAATGACAAAAAATAACCGCGACTTTGTTATTACGATCTTAGCTCAATTTTCGCTTTCATTACCAAGACCAAAGCAAACACAATAAAGCGAAAATACAAAACAGGCAAAAAAAGGAAAAGAAGGAGAAGAAAAAAGACAGCAAAATGAAAACCACGCCAAGAGAAAAGAGCCGCTTTTGGGACTAAAAGAAGAAAAAAAATCGCAAAGAAAAACTGGTAAAACCTGGAAAACTTTTCAAAGAGAAAACAAAGAAAAAAAAGTGCCAATAATTTATAAATTCAAAATCGATGAAAATCTGCAGTTAGTTTAGTTGTTGTCGTTGCTGTTGACAGCGCGTGCGTCTTGAAGAAGTCGCCTCGTCGAGTGATTCGAGGATTGAATAAATTTCGGTGGTTAGAATGTGGCCATTTATTCGAAGATGTCTCGGCTTCTTCGTGAACTTTTCACTGCTTGTGCTTTTGATGCCTTCAACGCGCTGCATGATGGTCACCGAGAAGCTCGAGTCGACACACCCAACACCGTCGCCTATCAAATACCGCGTTTCCTTGCCGCGCGGCGAGCAGCCCTCGAATCGTGTACCGCCGCATTTGCAGGACATCCACGCGGACGACGTGATCCACATCATTGAGCCGCCCCAGTATTTCGAACTGCTGAAGATGCTAGTCCAACAACGGATGCTGCCGAATACAGGAGCCGAATTAGGAGCCAAAAAGTCTGCGGCCAGCGATCTGGTGACACAGCACACGCAGCACGGGGGTCTTCAAGCAGGTCGGCCGCGGCAACACGGGGCCGAAGAAAAGGCTGCATTACCACCACCCAAGGGCGGGGGACGGTTGTCATCACCACCGCTGCTGCCGCCTAACGGATTGCCTCTGGAGTTAGTGGCCTCAGTGCGGAAGCTGGAACGACTCATGCAAAAGGGGAGGCCCGCCATTAAACCGCATGTCAAGCAGCGCATCCAGACGAAGAAGCTGCAAACGGTTCTCATGGAGCAGGGATACGCCAATCAGCAGTACGAACGCGGTCAGCAGCTGCAACAGAGCGGTGTTAAGCTGCGAAGGAAGGAACGAGTTCGGCGATATGCGAAGGAAGCCAAAGAAATACCAGACAACCGCAGCAAGAGGCTTAAAAAGACCCTGAAGCCGCCATCCGATGCTGAAGCGAGACCCGGGAGGGATCAATCGGTCGATGCCCAAAAGACTGGTAGAAAAATGGGAATCAAAGTGAATAACAATAAAAATAACCACAATTTAAGATCCTTAATAAAGCTCAAGCTTCAAGAGTTCGTTCACAAAGAAGCCGATTCGACGGGAGTGACTTCAAAAGTTGATAACGAAAACCACGTAACTCCTTCAGTTCCGGAACCTGGTAAGCTTCATCTACCGAATGGCTATCTTAGACGTCGTAAGCGCGAAGCATCGGCAAATGAGACGAAAACAGCCACAACATTCACAAGAACATCAACGAACACAAAAGGTGATCACTACCAGCACTTCTTTCAGCTCAAAGGTAACGAATTACTGGACCACATAACGGTTCTCCTCAACAAAGCCACCCATTATATAGCCGACCCACCGGAGATGGGCGCCAGAACCGTTTCGAGCAACTCGACGTGGCGAAATCACCTGGCACACGACTGGCAGCTCGGTACGAAGCCGAAGGCGCTGATCGGCGAAATCGATCCGCTGGAAATGAGAGCGAAAGAGAAAAGCTTACTCAAGCAAAAGCAGGTCCATCGGATACTAGAGAGCTCCATCAATGCAACGAACGCCATCATGGAAGGCTTGATGCTGGTGAAAAACTCAACGATGCTAAAGAAGGCCAACAACAACTACAACCATACTGCTGCAGGAGCTGCCAACGAACTGCTCTCCATGCGAATCAACAAACGCTTTGGCGATCGCATTCGCGAAAGTGGGAAACTCAGCGTAGATGGCAGCACTTCAGGTGGCCAGAATCGACAGAAGAAACATCGCGACCCTCCTGCTCTGGAAGTCGATCTTCTCAAGGAGACCTCCACGAAGAGTTCGATTTCGTCGTTATCCTTGCTGTACACTGACGTCATGAACAACATTCGCCACATGCTGCAGGCGAAGAATCTCGGCGACTTGGAGGAGGAGCTGCAGCAACGGAAGCTCCATAGGAAGCGCCTGCTCGAGGCTGACGTCGATCTGGTGCTGCAGCCACCGCCCAAGGTACTGATCGAGGATGTCACCGACGTGACGGATTACGGCGAATTCCGCAATCTTAATAAATACCTGAACGAGTTGCAAAGCATTGTAAATGATTTTGTCGACCCTGCTACCACGGAGCTGGTACTCAATACGTACGAGTACACCAGCAGCACCGCTCCGCCCCACCCGGCGCCAACAACAACAACCAGCTCGACCACCACCACCACAACCACTACAAAGGCGACGGCGGCATCGAACAACTGGTATCTGATCAACGGCGACGGCAGAATCTACCAGACCCACCTGACCGCCAAACAACGACCCACGGTGTCGATCTTCCATCGCTTTCCCGACATACCGAATGCAGAGCTGCATCTTCGCAATCGTACGCAGCTGGCAACCACGACACAGAAGAAGATCTGAGGCCATGTTCTGGTCGGGTTTCCCCGTTTTTCCCTTCGCTCGCATTTGAATACAAAATTGAATACTTTCTTCAATACGCTACTATTTTTAATATCATCATACACGATACAACTTTTGTTTATTTTTGCACTGATTGTGATTTGATGGCACAAATAAAGCTGATTCTTATTACAGTCGTAATAATTTATTTCACAACCTCATCACAGTTATGAAGACTATCACAGTTATCTTCATCTAGCATAGTGATGGGTTGAGTAAACCTGATGATAGTTTCGAAGACTAGACTATTGTTATTATTATTATTGTTGTTGTGTTAAATTGTGTTAAATTTGAGATCGAGACCTTTCTTTGTTCTTCTTCTTCTTTAGTTTTCTGGTTACAAGTGATGGAATCTCAACTTGTAATCAGTCTGAAATAATAAAGAAAAATCCTTGATGCTTGGAAAATCTCAACTCTACATGAAAGGCCACCAAAATAAAATACACTGTTTTTTTCTGGGCTTCCCAACCGAAAC
>OX451348.1:34380139-34438027 GCA_949629155.1 Myopa testacea
AAAAACCACACTCAATACAAACTCCGAACTACTTGAGTGAAACTCCGTTAGAAGAGGAATTAACGACACACTCGCCTAATTAATGTTTATTTAATTTTTATGATGGCTGCACTGGAATTAAAGTGCCACCGAAAGTGGTACAGAAGTGCCACCAAAAGTTGTAGATCAACATTCACAAAAATGAAAGAAGGAAAGAAAGAAAGAAACAAAGACAACAACAACAACAATAAATCCACATAAAAATACCATATATAAAAAAAATAAATATATAAAAACAAGAAATAAATAAAATCAACATCATAAAAACTCCGGAGCATTGAAAGAGCAATCAAAAGAGTAAGTAAAGAAAAAAGATGTTTCTAGAAGTGACCTTGAAAAATTTCATGCTTGGCTCACCATAAAAAAAGATGATATAGTTTTTTAAGTTTTCTATAATAACAGAGCACTAAAAATGGTAATTCTAATGTTAATTTAAGTTATGGTTATTCTAACTTAATGTATGTTCGACTGTAGATTTATTCATTTGGCTTCAGTTGTAGTTTTAGTTGAAGTTCAGTTCTGTGAACAATGAAGCGCGGTTGTCGCCCGAGAAGAAGAACACGAAGAAGAAGAAGAAGTAAAGTCGATCTTCTTCGGAATCATCTGCAGTTTTTCTTGTCTAAAAACTTAAACTTAAGCAAGCTCATCTCTGTACATTGCAGATACTTCAAAGAATAGACAAAGAAACACTTGAACAGAGGGGGGGGGGGGGACGGGGGGAGGGAGGGTGGCCGACTAACCTACTGACCCGAAAATGAAAGGTCAAATATTTAATAACGTGTCTTCAGAGTTCACTTTCAGAGGTTCAAAGACGTTTCATTGTTTATTAAAAATTAATTATAAAAATTTCAAGTAAGAAACAAGTTTGTGTTCCTTAAGAATCGAGTACTTTTTATTTGACATATTTTAGACATATTTTGTGGGATAATTGTTTCTTCTTTTAAGATAATATTTCTTCTGGAATACATTTCTTAATATTTTAAAAAGAAGTTCCTTAAAATTGCTTAAGATTCTTTTTTCCTCTCCTTTATTATAATGTCATGTTTTCTTTATAACTCAGCTTCTTCTTCTTCTTCTTTATAGTGTTCTTTTTTCTCGCTGTTCTTTTTCAAAAATTATTTTAAACTTTACTTCGTTGCTTCTAAAGACAATTAATGATGATTTTTAAATAAATGCTGCAATTAAAAGTTGAAAAAAGTTCCCAAATTATGTTGCTTAATGGATGGGAGAGGAAAAGCTACGCCCTTAAGGCGAACAAGCCCTCCCTCCTCCCCTCCCCCCCTCCCCCCCTCCCTATCGCTGGTCCTCCTCCAGTACTTGGTAAATATTTTGAGAAAACATGAGAAAAAAACAAAGACAAAAAAAGATTCGTTTGTTGACATTGACCTCAAGCATGCAAGAAGTGAACAAATTTATAAACAACAACAACAACAAAAAATTATACTGGAAAAACAACAACAACAACAGCAACAACATTAAAACTAATAGCAACAACAACAACCAAAGACAACGTCTAATAATTAGCAGTCGCTCATGCAATAAAAATGCAACGTCAACAACAACAACAACAACAGCAACAACTATAATAATAATACCAACAATAATAACAACAACAATGCGGGTTTTCTTATTAATGTTGCAGCTGCAGCCCTCGACGCAGCCTCAATTGAAATGAAAAACGGGCCAACGATTGACTGGCCGGCTGGATTCGGTTCCATGTTGGCGATGAAGATGATGAAGTGACGGCTGGATGGGGGGGGGAGGGGGGGGGGAGCCGAGTGCAGAAGGAAGAAGGAACAACGCCACAATAACAACAATAACAACAACCAGTTAACTACGAACAACTTCTATATAAAGAATTTTATTAAAAAAACCCTGAAAGACAACTTTGCTTTGTAGACATTTTCTAAAACAACAACAACAACAACAACAAAAAAGAACAATAATAATAATAACAACAACAACATTTAATATTATTATTAATAAAACAAAGTAAACAACAGAAAATCAACGAAGCCTTGGAGTCGAAGCGATTCTGGAAAACGGATTGCGTGTTCATCGTGTTGCTGTTGTTGTTGCTGTTGTTATTGTTGTTGTTGTTGTACATAATTTTCCAAATATTTTCATTGTTTTAAGAAATTTTCTATTGTTGTTGTTTTGCTGTTGTTATTGTTGTTATTTTAGAACCTACAAAGCAAACTTGAACTTTCGGAGTTTTTTCAATCGTACGTTTTTTTCTAATTTGTTGTAATAATTCTTGTTGTTGTAATTCTAATTGTACGTTTTATTGTTGTAGTTTTAGTGTAGTTCTTCTGTTCCATTTTTTTTTTTGTTCATCAGTATAAAAGCAGTGTTCTTTGTTGCCCATGTTGTCAGTTGTTCACAAAACACTCCGGGCTGCAAAACTGCTGCGTGTTGAGTTGCGTTGCACTTTCATTTAAAAGTTGCTACTTTATATTTTTTTCATAAGTATTTTTTAATTAATGTTTACACTCTGTCGACAAAAAAGAATGGCGAAACACGTTTACGTCTTGTGTTTGTTGTTTATGGTTGTTGGTTCGTTGATGCTGCAGACATCGGCACTGCCACGCCCCGAACCACAACCGCAACCACTACGGCGGCAACAACAACAACAACACCATCACGGTTCTGCTGCATACGCACATCCGGATTCGGAGGTCGAGGATCTCGTAGAGGACGCTGCTGAGCCGGCCAAAGATGACCTTCAAGGAGCCTCGTCCTACGGTTACGGTCAATACTCGTATCCGTATCTGAGTAGCGGTTACTACGGGGGTGGTTACGGAGGTTACGGTGGTTACGGCGGTTACGGTGGTTACGGTGGTTACGGTGGTTACGGTGCCAGCTACGGTGGTTACTCTCCTTATTATTATAGCTACGGACTGGGTGAGTACCGTCTTCTATTGAGTTGTTTTTGTACAGGGTCGATTTTTATAATCATTGTCCAAAATTTAACTTGGTTTCTTGGTTTCACTTGAAGTTGACGTTGTAACTCAATCAAATTTCCAGGTTATCCTCACTACGGCAGCTACTACGGCGGTCACCATGGCTACCATGGTCACTATTTCTAAACTTGACACTCCATTTTATATTCCTTAAATAGACATCGACAGAAGCTTCGCCAATTTAACGTGGTTCATCTGCAATACAGTCACCACCAAAGTTATTATTTTCTATCTACTTAATGCGAGTATCTATTTGAAGAAAAACTTTATATACCATATGTTTATGTATATGTATGTATATCTTTGTATGTGTATGATTTTTGGTTTTATTTTATTCTATATATAAATATAAATGCGAATTAATTTTGTAATTGAGATGCTTTTATTTTAATTATAAGTTTTTATGGTTATTTATCGGTTCTTAATCGAATATCTATGAGTTACATTGGGTTATTTATCAATGGTGTATCGATAATTTATCGGTTGTGTGTTGGAAACCCAGAATATCGAAAAATGGGAAACATGGCGATATTCTTAGCTTTATATTTTGAATTTTTTCGCTGTTGTCGTCTTGTTGCTTCGTTGTTGTTTATACATAAATTAATTAAAATTCTCCCACTCAAAACACGTAGCATTCGAATATGAAAATCATTCACATGATAGTTTAAATGTTGTTGGTTTGTTTTTGTTTTCTATAAGAATGAGAACGAAAACGTAGATTATCATAAAATATTAATAAACTAGATTTATGTAGCGCTTTATGGGACTTTTTTAAAAGAATAGAAATCTTTTCTGAGATCGTATTCCGCAGATCGTAAAAAAAGAATTTCTTTAAGTTTCTAACACAAGTTTTAATAAAGCACTGTGATGAGTTATGCAATTTAAAGGTCTCAAGTATCAAATTTTTATTTTTTTTATTATTTTGTTTATATTTGTTCTCTTAATCTACACAATTTTATTTAATTTTAATTTCTTTAAATACAGTTAAGTGTTTAGGTAAATTATACATTTTTTATTACATATTTTTTGCCGAAATAATAAAAAACAAATTAAAAAAAGACGCCAAACAAAACTAGAATAGAACAGAGTTTTTTTTTTTGAGTTTTATTACGATAACAAAATCAAAAACCGGACAGATTCACATCGCTGACATCCAAAAGTTAACACAAACCGTTGACAGACATCTGAAAAAATGTTGAATTTAAATGTTGAATTAGCCAGTGAATAAAGTAGGGGAGTAAAGTGGAAGATGCATTCGATGCGAGACGAGTCTTGACAGGTTTCGCAGTGTTAAAAGTGAAAGAAGCGACATGAAGCGAATGAAAGACCCAAGACACGAACTCGCTCTCATTCAGGCCATAAAAAATTCCACTTCAAATCAAGAGTTCTGAATAGAAATTGTTTGCGTTTTTATTATAGCTTGAATTTTTAACAGAAGTTTAATTAAAAATGTTTGGGTTTTTTTTATGTATTTCTTCATTTTCAAATAGAATTAAATGCAAAAGTAAAGTTTTTTAAAAAAGCGCCAGAATTCAAATTTAAGGCCGCAAAAATCTACAGAAATTTCAATTAACAATTAAAATTGAAAATTAAAACAGATATTGACTGTATAAATAATGATTGCATTAACTGAGAAGGTTCAATAATAATAAAAGCAATTCAAGTGATAGAACAAAAGAAATAAAAATGTTGAAAAAATTTATAATACAAAAAAAAAAAGAAAAAATTTAAGATTACAAAAAAAAAATCGAAACTTTTCGAAATTTTTGAAGAAAAACTAATAAAAACACCAAAGACAGTGAGTTCGTGTCTTAAGTCTTTTATTTGATTTTTGAAGATCAATGAAATGATGCCCGTGTTTCAACAACATTGCATAGGAACAGTTTATTTATTTAAGAACTTAAATTATATCTTCTCAATGATTCGACGAAGACGAAAAAAGTGCAAAGAGCTTTTGAAATTCTTTGCAGTTGAGCTCACAATTGAACCGCGTTACATTCACGCTTTCTTGTACAAGTTTGAAGTCATTCACATTGAATGAGTCTGACCTGCGAATGAGTAAGCGAACTTCCGTGAATTATGATTGAAAAGGTTTGAATGAATAAATGAATGAATGAATGAATGAATGAATGAATTTATGAAGTTACTGAAATGAAAGACGTTCCATGTCAATGCAAACCTTTTGTTTTGCTGTTGCTTTTGTTGTTTGACAACGTAACTACGAAGGTTGAATGTCTCCGGTGTTAATGATGACTCAGATGCTGATGATGATGCTGCCGATGATGTGACAAGGATGTTGAACCAAAGATTTGTTTAACCAGATCGTAACTCGTGATGAAATGCTTTTTATTAGCAATTAAATTATCAATAAATTAAATTAATAATGCTTTAAATTGGAAATTTTAACTTTTAATTTCAATTTGAATCGAATGATATTTTTATTATATTATTTTGTGTTCAAATTTATTGCAGTTCAAGAGTCTTGGCGAATTTTTGAAAGCTTGATTCCAAGAAATAAAAATTCCTTGTCGAATTTTTTTACTCGAAACATTACAACATTTTAATAACATTTAATAATAAATTGAGCAAATAATAGTTTAAATAATAGTAAATTTAATGAATTTTCCTCTTTTTTTTGTTTTATTATCATTACATATAATTTTTATATTTTTTATATTTGTATTTATTTCATTTCACGTTCAGTTAGCAAGAAAAAACGCAGGAAATCATAGTTAAAAACCTCAATTAAAAACCATTTAAAAATCGATTTGATTTGACTGACAAAAGTTTGAACAATTGAATTAAAAAGTATTTATTTGTCTATTATTTTTATTTTTCTATAAAAGTTCTTCACAAAACGGATGTCGTTTAAGCGATGCAAACGTTTTTAACTCTTTTATTATTATTAAAAACTCTTCATCCGATTCGGATTGATTGATGCTCCAACTTTTTAACCCACTCGTAGTTAGCTTTTATTTTTTGTTGGTTTTGCTTTTCTTCTTTTTACTTCTAACCAAAAGAATTTAATATCAATTTAATGATTGCTTCCTTACACAACAACAGCTAAGCACTTAAGTGCTCATTACAGGTGAATGAAGCTGTTGTTATTTTCTTTGTCAATTTATTTTGTTTATTTGGTTTTTTGGTCTTGTTTTTGGTTCTCTATTTTTGGTTTTTCTGTTTATGTTTATAGCTAAGATTTTAACTGGTAATTGAAATGGTTTTTTTTTTTGTAAATTTATTATAAAAAATCTCCTTTTTTTGCAATTCATCGACAATTTAAACATATTTTTGGTTTAAAGAAATACCGCGTGTGGTTTTCAGTTTATTTGAACACTTTTCAGGTTTCTTTTTAATTATTTTCCTCAATTTTTTGCTAAATTTTTGGTTTTTGTTTTGTTTCTTGTATTTCCTTCATTTATTCCATTGTTTCTTTTTTATTTGTTTAAATGTGTATCTTGCAGTTTTTTTTTTGCAATATTTTTCTTGTTTTATTTTTTATTTCTTTCACACAGTTTTGTATTCTCTCCTATTCTTCTCTCTAAAATATATCTGCTTTCGCAATCAAAATAAATAAGTTTATTCGTACGATGGGACAGCTTTTGAAGGTGGAGTGAGAAGGAGGAGGAGGGGATGAGGTTAAGGAACGACGAAGAGGAGGATTTAAATTTACAATTCGTAATAAGAATAATAATAACTATAAATAACAACGATAGTAACATCAATAAAAGCAATGAATACAGTGAAAACGTCATCGTCACTTGCAGGGTTTATTTACATGAAAGACACAATAAAATCACATCAAAAATGAAATGAAAAATGAAACAAAGAAAAGAAAATGGGTAATTTTATTGACTTTTCGGTTGATTTATAAATTCTGATCCGTACGTTTATTAAGACAATCAAAACGTGCATCGGAATTCATTGTAAAAATATCGTTCTATAAAGTGACTTTATTCTGTGAATCTATGAATAAATATATTAAAAAACAATTACTTAAGTTCTTTTATATTAAGAAAATCTACTACACTAAGGATTGTACTTCCATATACGAATATAGCAGTATATAAAGTGTGGGCCATCGGCTGGTTTCTTCTTAAAATTGACAGTTGATAGAATCCAAGGCAGCAATTTGAACAAAATTATATCCCATGACTAATGAACAGATTAATGCTATATGCTCAGCAATATAGCAAACTTCAAAACACATAAAACGATGTGGCTTTTATAGCAATTTGAAGAAGAAACCAGCCGATGGCCCACACTTTATATACTGCTATATTCGTCTATACAAGTTTAGACCTTAATATAGGACATGTGTTTTCTTTTATAATAACATTTATAAGTATATAAATAAATTTAGTATAAAAATTTTATATTATAGCATTTTAGGGCTTTTATGACTCATTAGATTGAACTTTATTGTGCTCGATCCTCTCTGCTCATCTTTCAATCGCTACAAAAATTTATGTTAAGTTATTTTAGCGCCTTAAAAGCATTACGTGTCTGTGATTTAGTTGTAAGATTTTTTATGATGCTCTTTTACGACCTTTTATGATAACTTAACTACATTTTTGATGTGCGCTTTTGATTTAGATAAAAGTTGTTGATCTTCTTCCATTTTACATTCTTCAGATCTTCAGACGTTTTTAAAATTCAAAATACACAACATAAACAAGTAGTAAAACATTTAGTGGTAAAAAAGTCAGTCAGAGGCACATTTTTGAATTTATTGCTGAATTTAGAGTGTTTTATGTTGCTATTAAAACAACACGCAAAAAAATGAAACTCGTAAAAATAAACGTCTATAATTCAGAGGATAAAAAAAGAACAGCGAAGGAACTGGGGTCAAGAATCTAAACATTTAACACAAATTCTTTAAGTTTTGATGCTGGATTAAATTAAATACAAGAAAACAAACAAGAATTTTAAAAACACAAAACAACTACCAAAGAACCAAAATAATAATTTAATCATCCAAGACGAAAAGTTGATTTTCATCTGTGTTTATTAAGAAACAAATCAACAACCCACAAGAATCACAACACAGTAAAAAGTTCACCTCGGCTGCAGATCAAAGAAGCAAGCGAAAGACTTAAGCGACGAACCCGATCGCTTTGCTTTAAACGACGAGTAAATTGCACAAAAAAAACAGAAACTAAAAATATACCAAAGAAACACATTTAAACTATTCATCTTAAGTAGTTGTTTGTTGAATAATTAACTTAGGCAAATTTTTGTTGTTTTTGGTTTTGTTTTTAATTTGTTTTTGTTTTATTATGGAACGTTTTTTGGGAAACATTAAGAATGAAACATTGAGCAATTTCAAGTGCATGAAGCTGAAGTACTTGAAGCTGAACACCCACTAAATAGAACCAAAACTAAGGCAACTTATTACTATGTTGAACATCTGTGAAGCCTGAAGATCAGATCACTTTTAAAGAGCAACAAAGAGCGATTAAATTACCGCGCATCAAGTGTAAACCATTGTGTGTCTTTCATGAAGTTTTGCAATTAAAAAAGACAAAAAAAAAAAACAAACGAGAAGAACAACGACAACAACAACAACAAGAGATCTCGTGATGAGTGCACTTGAAATTTTCGACGATAAAACATCATCGTTTAGCAACAAATCTTAAGTGTTCAGATGTGGTTTAAATGTTCCGCTTAAAGAAGCATTTCGTAGCCTCGCTTAGCGAAAAACAAACGAAAAAGAAAATAAACACAGTGGAAAATGTTAATTTAAGGAGTTACAGAAAAAAGAAAAGAAAATATGGTCTACAAAGAAGCACGAAAAAATTCAAAAAACTACGATTACAAAAAAAGCAATTACAATTAAAAGAAAGAAAAAAAAACAAAGAAAAGAAACGAGGAAAAAATCCGATAACAATTCAACAGAAAAACCTTCCAAAATACTTGATGATAAAAGAAACAAAGAATAAAAATAGTGACGAAATAAAAACAAACCGAAAAAAGAGGCGTACAATTGAATATATTTTCCCTTAAATTCATTTTATTGTATTAAAGCTTAAAACTTTGAGCACAAAAGTTAACACTTAAAGGCTATGAAATGAAGCTGTTGCTGTAGTTGTTGCTGTTGTAGTTGTTGTTGTCATGAATTCTTCTGGTTGTTACTGTTACAGTGTTGATGACGTGTGTTTTTGTTGTGCTTATTGTTGTTGTTGTTTTGCCGCTGTACTGAACGAATATTTTTAAACGCATCCGCTTCGATAATTTTTTTCGCAGTGGCTGTTGGCTGAAAATAAGAAGAACCAACTACAAACAACAACAACCAAGAAAATCACCATGAAAACATTCCATTCTGATTTCTGACCTTGCGATATTTCGTATTAATTTATTGAAACAATAAAAACAATAAAGGTTTGTATATATACTCATACGTATTGGGCATAAGTATTGGGTAAGCCATCGATTGGTTTCTTTTGCAATCATTAATCTCATTAATTATTTTATTCAGAAAGTAACCAGCCGATGGCCCACCCTTAAGCAATAAAAAGGAATAAAATGCAGTTAGTAGCGGTGCTTCTTCTTCTTCTTCTTCTTCTTCTGGGTTTTTTTCCATTCACGGAAATGCATTTTGCGAAGCCATGTTTAACTGTTTATTTAAGATAGATTACTTCAATTCGAATTCGAGTTCTTTTCTTAAGTCTTTTGAATTGATTTCAATAGGACGGAAATGGATTATAATTTACTTGTAACTGCTAAAGTAAGGTACGGTAAATAACTTGAAAACAAAATTGTAAAGACAGGGTGGGCCATCGGTTGATTTTTTTGTAATCGTATTAATTTAAATTAAATATTTAATTCAGAAAGTAACCAGCCGATGGCCCACCCTTAAACAATAAAAACGAATAAAATGCACGTAGTAGATTTTCTTGTTCTTCTTCTGTGAAGGGTGTCCTTTAGTTGAGTATAACAAAACATACAAAAAAAAAAGGAAGAAATAAAACACGATAAACTAAAGAAAAACCTTCGAAAATCAATCGAATGAGATGAGGTCAACAAACCACAACATGTTGCAAGCATGTGGTTCCTTTCAATGCAAACTGCATGTTGTTCCCAGAAGAAGGCGAAGAAGAGGAACCCGAAAACGAAAGAGCAACATAAAAAATCGTTTATGATTCGCCAAATCGTATCCGTTTATTTTCGTTGGCAGCAGCTTAACATGTCATAAATAACTCATCGGGGAACACCTTCAGCCCAAGCAACATAACACATGACCTTCAGATCAGATCAGCGAACAGCCGAGTACAATTTCTTGAGTTCGGAGTGTTGAAATGGACCAGGAAGTAAGGATGCACCATGCACCGAATTCTCCGGTTCTCATGGAATCAGAACGACGCGAATGTTTTTCGATTTTCATTTTTTGCTCAGAGTTGTTGTTGTTGCAAAATAACCTGTTAGTAACACATGATAGCCAACATGATGCTAGTTAATCAGTTGTTGTTCTTGTGCTATCATTTTTCATACATTTTCCTGTTGTTGTGTTTCACTTAAGCTCTTGATTAATTATAAACTTTAAATATTGGCTCAATTCTGATGTCTAATAATAAGCTGGCTTTACATTTGTTTCTGTAGAATTTTTCTCTCATTTAATTAACCGCGTTTTTTTTTGTTTTGTTATTTAATTAATTAGTTTCACATCGCTTCATTTAGATTTATTTTTGATTAACCGTAAATGCTTTTGAAAACAAAAACAGAAACAAATCAAATGTTTAAAGTTCAAGAAATAGCGTTTCGTTCAGAGTGTTGTTGTTTTCTTTAATTTCTAGTGAAGCGAAAAATTGTATTTTAAGAAAAATGAATGAATATCGCTTTTTTTGTTTGTTTTTTTTTTGATAAAGAATTATTAGTAGTTTGCTATTTTTATTTAGCATTTAAAAATATAGCAATGAAACTTTAAAATTAGCTGTCAGAAATTTCATTTCCTTGTGATACATTTTTTTTAGAAGCTAAAATGTAGTTTTTTTGAAGCTCACGCGACTTGAAATCATGCAAAAAGTACAAAAACAAAGCAAAAGCATTCATTAAATGAATGATTAATTCACCATTAATTCAACGAATAACTCCTTAACGTTTGTTTGATTAGTACAGATATGTTTTGTTATATTTTGTTGATTACACTGGTTTTGTTTTTTGTTTTTGCATTTTGTTTGTCGTTCAAAGCAACGCGACTTCGAGTTCGTGTCTTAAGTCTTTTGCTTCAAGTGTTCTTTTTTCGATATGAAGGCGAGGTGAATTTTTCGCTGTTTTCAGATTCTTGTGGGTGGTTTTGTGTAAAATAAATTATGGTGTTTTTTTGTAGATAAAAAACCGTGATCATCTTATACAAGATAATGATAATGAGATGAGTTCTAAATATTAATTTTCACTACGCTTCACCAGAGATTAAAAACAACCACATTCCCTGCTTCGAGGGAAAAGAATGACAGTTTTCAGACCTTAAAGTGGCTTCTAAGAAAAGAAGAAAGCCTCTAAAAATAATAAAACACACCAAAAAAAAAAAAAAACCCAAAAATATTCAGATTTTCCAAACCTAAATGACTCAATGACATTTATTGATATAAATAGTGACGAAAAACGAGTTTGGAACAGCAACAAAGAGAATCTGATCGCAAACACCAAACATTCGGATAAAATAAAAGGTGTGAATCATCATTGTAATTAAATGAGCATTCGAAGTAGATTCGGTGCTTCGATCTTAATTTAAACATGAGTTACTAATGAAGTATGTTTTCTTGTTCCGTTTGATTTGAGTGAAGACTTGAACTTGAAAGTAACATACGTCATTCATAATTAACGCAGAGTTCACTCAATAAAAGCACTCTAAAAATAAGTAGTGGCTACACATTAATTTGATTTTTATTGCATTCCCTCAGTGAATAAACACGAAAAAAAAAACAAAACACAAAAAACAACAGATGCAGACACACAATTCAAGGTCACGAAAGTGGGGTCATCGGAACCCCATCGACGTGGGCTTACATTCACAAATCAGTTCGAGTGCGAGTTGCATGAACATTGAGAGGGTTTCTTTTTGAAGTCTTAACAAAGTCAAGTTTAATTAAAGAAACAAGAAACAGCAAAAGATGCTATAATTCGTAATACGCAGACAATGAATCCTGTTATTCAAGGATGTCTCCAGAGATACAAAAACACAGAAACGAGCCAAGTAAAGTGATTCAGAGTGCTCAGAAGTAGATACAAAAGATGCTGAACAAAAAAGGAGTTCAACGAAAGAGGATTTAAACAGAAGAGGAGCAAAAAAATAAGTAAAGAAGAAGCTTCAAGGAAACCTTAAAGTAAGGAGTAAAGAAATAAAAAAAGAAGCGATGCAACGACGTTCACAATATGCGGAAGTTAAAGAAATGAAGTAAAGCAGCAGAATAAAATATGTTTTCAGCCACAGGTTAAAAAACTCACTTTTAAAGGATGAAACACAGAACACAGAAGAGTGGAAAAACACGAAAAAAGGGTTTATTTTTATAGACCAAGAAATGATTATCATGGAAGATTAACAAAGTGACGGAACTTGAAATAAAATGGAATGAATTTAAAGAAAAAATATGAAAACAAAAACATTTTCTTACAGCAATAAACGAAGTTCTTGTGTAATTATTTTATATATCTTCAAACATGCTTTGAAACAAGCTTTCGTTTTTAATTCTTAAGTCGTAAAATTTTTACTAAACTCTTTCAGTTTTACTGTAAATACAAAGCAGAGAGAGGAGACGGAGACTCTATACACGAGTATATCAAGTGAACAATTACAACAACAACATTAAATACAACGACATTAAAAGCAAAAACCCAAAAACAACCGTCACTAAAAATTAGCTTGTTACTAACCACTTCAAAAAGAGAACCACTTCAAGCAAAAAACCACAAAAACAAAAAAATAATCAACCAAATAAATTAAGTTAATTAATAAAGAAGCACGATCTTACAGCAGACAACTAATTAATTTAAGATTCCAGACTTTTAATCCAGAATTTAAAATTCCTGCGGTTTCTATTTTTCTATTTTTAAATGGGTTCATAAAAAAATTGTGTAAATATTCTATCTGGGGCCTGGTCGAAGCTGGAGTAGACCCTACATTCCTCGTCGACGTCGCGTCGGATGAAAAAACCTTCAATTTAGAGAACCTTTAGAAGAAAATGCAAAAGTAGCGCACTTTGGGAACCATTGAGGACTTCAAATAGGGATTAAAATGTGTGGACCACGCCCTCTTTGGATGAATATACTCACTGTATTGATACTCGTACTGATTGGCTTCGGTTTGTGCTCGTAGCTGTGCTTTAGTATTAATAAACTACACAAGATAAGTGTTTATAGTGCATATAATGGAAAAGTGGGCGGACCACGCCCATTATATTTAGGCTGAATAATACTAAATACTAAATCTATAGACGTTGAGTACTTAATAACGATGCAACATGGTCGGGAATTCGATTTTGTCTTCGTACATTTTAGAAGAATGCTTTCTTTAGTGGTTTCATTAATATAAAAAGTGGGCGTGTCTTCATTCATTCAGGTATCTTTATTTAACTAACGCGTTTTCTCAGTGTAGGGTGTAAAAATTTATTACCGAAAACAAAACAACTAATTTTCTTCTTCTGACAAAATAATTTATTACATCGATTAAAAACTAGAATTAAAAACTAAGGAATGATATCACTGAATGTATTAAAATACTAATTTCATTAAATAATTTTAGGAAATTAAAAATGCTGTGAAGCGTGAAATAATTTTATAATAATCTTTAAATTTAATTTAATTGCATTACTTTTGATATATTTTGAAATTGTATCATTTTTAGAACGATTTCGTTAGGTTTTTAAGATTTCCTAAAATATCCTGATATTTCGTTAATATTATTCAGAATTTCGTTTCTGAGATTTCTTTAAATTTTTAAGTTTTCGTTAGATTCTGAGATTTCGTTAAATTTTGGAGTTTTCGTTAAGTTCTCAAAATTTCGTTAGGTTTTTTAAGTTGCACAGTTATTTAAATAGAAAAACAATTCTACAAGCTAAATGAATATTAAATTGAGATCGTTTCTAATGAAGTTGTTAATGAAGTTGACGATAAACGTTTACGCATTCACTGCGACTGCGTTTTCGATGTCCTTCCGTTCGTCATGTTTGCATTCTAAATGATTTAAGTTGTTGCATTGGAACCACGTAAATTAAATCATTTCGAAAACAACTCAATGCGAATCACAAAAAAACAGAGAGAGGCATTTCAGTGTGATGATTACTATGTTTGAGGTGAGTGATGAGATCAGAATTGTGCGTTGTTTAGAAGATGAGGGAAAAAAAACATTATTCAAAAAATATAGAAATTTCGAAAAACTTACCGAATCCTAAAAAATTCCCGAAATTCAACAACGAAAGCATAGAAAATGTCAATATAATGAATTTTTAAAATATTTCGGGTCCTCGACAAATTTAATGGAACTTCAGAAACTTAACGATACTTCAGAAGCTTAACGAAACTTCAGAAACTTAACGAAACTTCAGAAACTTAACCAAACTTCAGAAACTGAACGAAACTTCAAACAATTTAACGCTATCGATAATTAAGGATAACGAAAAATCGATTGACATTTACTACATCTTCTTTTACAGCTTCGCTTCTGATTCCGTATTTCAAAAGATTTCAAAACTCTGTTAATAATAAAAAAAAAAAAGAAAAACAATTTTAAAGAGAAATCTTATGCGATGCATGATTAATAAATGCATTGATGCAATCATAATCAATAAAATATTGAGCTCCATATAAAATAAAACAAAACTCAATAAAATAAAATAAAAAAATAAAAAAAACGAAATAAAAACATCGATTAAATCGAAAAAGTAATGAGTTCTCGATGTTCGATGAGTGCCAGATGATGACTGACGCGATGAAGATTTTATTTTTTGTTGTTTTTATATTTTTTAAAAGTTGAATTTTTATTGAAGTCAGCCAACGCAACGTTCGAAACAAAACGCATCAAAACGAAGCGAATCGAAGCAGCCAACGCACAGAATCGACCGCAAGCGCAGTCACCGTCGCTGTCACTGCGCAGTCGTGGTCACTTCAATTAAACTTCGCAAGCACACTTTTTGTCTTAATGTGGTGAATTTTGGCTCCAAGAATTTCCAAGCTCGATGAACGAAGAATGATTTTAAGCGTTGCTGGAGCGGAGACGAAGCGACAATAAAGCGGCGAGGAGGACGACGGCGATGAAGGCGACGGCGATGGCGACGACGATGAAGGCGACGGCGATGGCGACGACGACGATGATTTCGATGTTTTGATGATGATCTTGTTACGTGTTTCGCTCTGTTCTGTTTTAATTTTGAGACTCACAGTAAATATTTTTGTGAATATTTATGATAGTGATGATGACGATGATCATGATACGGATTCTATTCTATTATTATTCTATTATTATTCTATTCTTTTCCTTGCTGTTTAGAGTACAACATTATTTTTGTTGCAGTTGTTGCTTTTGTTGATGATGATGATTGGTATTTTGATGATGATGTTGGTTTTGTTATTATCAATATTATTTTTATTACTATAATTCTTGTTAAATGCAAGCTACTCGAAGTGTGAAGAACGATGAATCAACGAAAACAACCAAAAAGTCGCTCTGCTGTCGCTGTTTCAATGCGTAGCGGCGCATCGCGCTGCGTCGTCTGCTTCGCTCGCTTTTTCGCGCTTATAAATAAACATGCAGCAGCGTCAAGTTGATTATTTGATATCTTAAATCGCTCGAGTTCACATCGCGCTCAAGAAAATAAACAAAGCAAGAAAGCACACAAACAAACAACAATAACAAACTAGCAACAAAGAATTTATTTTCTTTTTTTTTTGTTGCTAGAGAGGAAGCAACAACAACGTCGTAATGTGTGTGTGTGTATTTAAAGTATTTGACTGAGAAAAGAGTGCAATAATCAACAACAACACACTAAAAATTCAAAAAGTGCAACAGTTTTAAAAGTGTGAAAAAAAGAACAAAAAAAAACATTCCTTAAAAATAGCCTCTAAGAAAGCATTTTTGGGTTTTCTTTACACCGTAAAAAAAATTACAAAAAACAGAGGAGAGAAAAATAAAAAATCCAAAAAATAAAACCCAAGAACGGGGAATAACAGATATCAAAAGCAAACGAAAAACAAAACGAGAGACAGAAGCAAAGAAATAAAACAAAATTGAAATAAAAACTTTGAAGAAAATCCCGAAAACAGCGAAAACAAGAAATAAAAGCGAATTTCAATCAAGCGGATTATCTTTCAAAACGACGTGAAGATGGTGAGTGTTGTTTTTTCTTGTTGTTGTGTTTTTGAATATTTATTTGAATTCCTAAAAATGTTGTATTTTATTGAGAAATCGTTTTGGTTTTCTTTTAATTTATTTTATTTTGGGAAATCTTTCTATTTTTTATTATTATTTCATTTGTTGCAGATTTTTTTAATTTATCTTTATTTGAATTTCATTTTCTTTAACTGCTTCTTAAGCTATTAAAAATTCTGCAAAGCTCCTGAAAACTGTGTCAGTGTTTCAGATGCTAAACGAAGTCAGATGGTAAAAGAGCAAAAAAGTAACAAAAAACGCCACAAAACCAACCATCAATCAAAATTTCAAAGAATCGTTTAAAAGCAGCCAAAAAACGAAAACATGCTACACTGAAAACTTTGCCTTAAAAGTAATGACTTTTTTTTGAAACAAAAAAAAAAATTCATCAAAAAGATTCTGTTCTTAAAAAAGCGTTATTGAGAAACTTTTGAGAAAAAGTGGTGCAAAAAATGTGCGAACTCGTGAAGAATGTTCGGAATTTTTAGCCACTGACTTGAGTTCAGTGGAGTTCAGTTGAGCCGAATTCATTTCTGGAGCATTCGCAGTTTATGAGAATGAGAAATTCATTGTTTGTCATCGTTGTGTTGACAGCTTATTTGAGTTCATTTGGATGTATGAGTGTGTATGAGTATGTATGGGTTTGTGTTGTGTTTGAGATAAAAAAAGTCACTTTTTGGTGCTAAGTTGGGTGCAAAACAGACACACAAAAACAAACCAGAAACCGAGTTGTGACCAAAGTTTGTCGAATTCTTTTTGCTTAAACCCAGAAAAGCAACGGCTTCATATTTCAATCATCATTAAAAAATCAGTCCATTAAAAACCACCATTTTTAGTCTTTCTGATTAAGTTTCTAAAAATGTGAATAGTTTCATTCGATTTTAGTTTCTATTCAATCCATGTTTCATTCATTCCGTATATTATTTAGTTGTGAGTCAGTTTTTAGCATCGCCAACCTCATCATCAACATCGCCAACCTCATCATCAACATCGCCAGCCTCATCATCAACATCGCCAACCTCATCATCAACATCGCCAACCTCATCATCAACATCGCCAGCCTCATCATCAACATCGCCAACCTCATCATCAACATCGCCATCCTCATCATCAACATCGCCAGCCTCATCGTCAACATCACCAGCCTCATCATCAACATCGCCAACCTCATAACGATCTGCTTATTGCTGTACATTCTCTCCTATCAATATTTCAATAAATTGAGAAAAGTAAACTCAACTCTTCGGGTAGATACTCTAACAACTTAGAGTTTTATGTGTTCATTCCTTTGGCATTGAATGAAATTCGACAATTTTTAATTATTGCCCTTTTTTCACTATGAGACTCATTGATTTGCTCTCCAGATTCATTATCTTTACCAGAATCTTTCTCAGATTATTTTCTCTATATTCTAGAATGCAATATACACTTTTAGTCGGGTTTTAAAGTAAGTGACTATATATGAGTACTTTTAAAACTTCAAAAATAACACGAAAGGATGTATTAAGTTAGTCTCTCCGTTTGTAAAGCACAGCAGGAGGCGTGGCAGGTAGAAGAGTATATATTCTTGATCAGCGTGATCTCCAGAGTTTATTTAGTCCAGAGTTTAGAGATTCGGTCCGTCCTTCCGTCTGTCTGTCTGTCTTATGTACAAAGGTGTCTGTTTGTCTGTCTGTCTGACTCTCTGCCTGTCTGATAGACTGTCCTGTCAGCCACTGAGTCTTCTTTGGCGTGATGCGTCCATTGTTTCACTATATGCTTTTCTCTGGAACATTTTCTTTGTATCGTATGTATAATATTACTATGGCACTGCTACGAAGACTAACTACTATATACTCATTAAGAAATGGGCGTAGTCCGCCCACTTTAACTTCCATATCTTAAGTCCTCAATGGTTCCAATGTGCACCATTTTAGAACATTTTCTTCTAACGATTCTCTGAATTACAGGATCTTTCATCCGAGCTCATGAGGGGTAAAAATCTCAAAACTTTAACAAAAAAAAAAAAAAATACAAACAATAACACCAACAACATCATAGAGCACATGAAAAAATCATTCTTTTTCTTGTTCCTCACAAAAAGAGGAGGAATGAGTTTAGCAGCAGAATAAAAACTGAAATTTTCAACACATTTTTACGCAATGGCACTTTAAACAGAACAAGAAGAACAACAACAACAACAACAACAACCACCGATTGAATGGTATGCAGCAGCTGGCATGAATGAAGCAAACGTAAGCTGATGCTGATGATCCTCCATCAGCAGTGTTGCCAACTTAAACCGGAAGAGCTTTACGACGACGTCGCGGCGGGAGTCTTTTCATGCATCATGAATTTTTTATGCCGTTTAAAGTGGAGATGTGAATAAGTGTGGGTGAAGCTGTAAGAGTGGGTGTAAATGTGTGTGTGAGTGTGTGTGCATTTGTGTTCTAATGTTTGTTTCTCAGAAACTGTAATAAATTTCAAACGATGCACTAAAAAATACTCCCCATGCACCATTTTATATGAATGTGTGTAAGTTCGAGTGTAGATTAGTAAATGCGTGTGTGTGTGTGTGTGTGTCCCTTTTCTCATCTCAATCTCAATCTTATAATAGGCTTTATTCGGAGTCTTGATTTAAGCTTAGTTTTTGTGCCAGTTTTTAACGCATTCATTCCGAATGTTGCAAATATTATTAATATTTCTTTCACATGATTGAGATCGAAATTCTTTAATTTAAATTTTTTAAGAATATCAATTTTTTTGTTGCGTTTTCTTAAGTATTCACACTCAATTCAGAACGCTGCTTCAGTTTTGCACAAGGTTGACCAGATTTTCTCAGCTGTTGTTGGTGTTATTCTCATACTTAGGAGGCTAGTAGTGAGTGTTGTTGTTGTTGTTGTTACTTCACAAAACTTCACCGCAACACTTGTTACGCACATCAGCTGAGAGGACAAACAAAAAAAAAAACATCCTCCTTCGCACTGCCACTGAAGTGCTGTTTATAGAAAATATTACTCTAGATTTAGTTCAATGAGTAATAATAGATGATGGAAAGAGGAACGACACCGACCTCCGATGCTCTTTTATGGTTGCCACCACCACCAGAGTATGGTTGCCACAAACACCGAACTCATTCGCTTAACTAAACATGATGTCATGTAAAATGATTGTAGAAACACGATCATTCTGATGGCAATCTTTCGGAATCGTTAAAACGTAAACACCTACGCTGAAGAAGAACAAGAATCTGGAATAGAATCAGTCACTAAAGACAAAAGCTACTTTTTACACGCCGATCACATCGCAGAGATTAATCACAATCAAATCGTCATTACTTAAGACCAAAAATATTGCCAGATTGGAAATCATCACCTTGTAAATAAACGACTGTGAAGAATTTAAGAAAAAAAACCATTTTAATTCAATTTTTTTTGCAATTTAATACTATTTCTGTGCATTAACGTTTGTATTTAATATAATAATCATCGTTGTCAGTCGTTAAAAACATCATGATTGAGAACATTATGAGTCGAAGTATCTTAATCATCATAATCTGAATCATCATTAAGCTTATTACCTAAATCGTAGTTCTCATTCATTATAACATCACTTTTGGCCTTCGTCGATATCATTTCTTGGACACCCATCAGCATCATTATCTTCAGCATTATTATCACCCATCATTTGCTGTATTCATCGGCAATATCATCATCATATGATCATTACATATCATCTTATTGTATTACATGAATGAACTTACATCCATCATTATTATTGTCATGTATATCATTTCTATTGTCATCATTTCCAAACTCATCGATAGCGCCGTAATAATAATCATATCATCATCATTTATCATGATAGTTAACTCTTCATAATCTTAATTTAAACATATTTTATTCATATTCATGACAATTTTATGATCATCGTAATGATCATCGTGGTTTTTTATTGCCTTTTCCATCTCTTGTATCTTCAACATCTGCATTTTTTCCATTTCTTCTTTCGTTCTTCTTCTTATATTACATTCGCATATCCAAACACGAAGTTTTTATGTACGATACTCAGCAGTTGTTAAATGGTAGAGGTTAACATTTTTGAAATAACTGTCGTTCTTATCGTTCATCAATAAAATTGATTTAAGTCAATTTTTTATACATATTGTATATAATTATTCTATGCTATACTTTGTTGTTTTATTGTTTCTTGTAATTTATTTTATCGGACTTTTTAATGGTTCTCATTGAGTTATTTTATTTTGCGTTACTTATTCTTTTTATCTTTATTTTGCTGTTGATTTTGTAGGTAACTAGTTTCATTCATATAGAATTGTTGTTGTTTTACATGACTTTAGTGTAACATCCATTTTAATAACTTAATATAATGTATTCGAATCGAACCTGATTGCATTTTTAGCATTCGTTTATAGAAAATATTAGCTATTCACAACGAACATGTCTTTATAATAATTTTATTTAATTTCAAATCAAACTTAAAATATCAAAGATTAAGATACTAGAAAAACAACAAAAAACTAACTCTTAGCTTTTATCATGGGCAGATCTCACGTTTGTTTCTTAACTCTTTTGTTTGCTGTCTACCCACAATCTTGAAGTATCTTAAAATGTATTTATTTTTCAATATTGTTGTATTTTATTTATAGCTGCTTATTGCAGCCGCTTCGATAAAATAAGCTGCGTTGAAATTTGACAAATAAATATCACTTGTGAGATATCAACTCACATGAACGATTTATGGATTGACAATCCTTTAATGCTGTTAATTAATTTTGCAGTCGCTTGTGTTTAACTTGATTAGCAATTAAATCTTAAATCAATAAGAAAACTTGTTTTTATATTAAAATAAATGAGTTTATTGGCAGCTTTATGTGGGTCGATGGTATTTCAGATGGTATGCCAGATTTTTATTTCGAAATCGATCAGTTGCTTGAACCTTGACACTTTATCCAAAAATAAACTAATGACTAAAATAAATAACGTGAAATAAATTTATAACAAACATTTTTCCCTCTTTCTCTTCTACTCTCTCTTCCAGAATTTACATGTCATCAGGTTTCTGTTCCTTGTAGTATTGACAACTCGATCCAACGCTCAGTACAACTACGAAGATGTTGAATTCAAAGGCTACGATTATCAAAAGCCTTCGAAACCATTTCCAGCACCAGCACCAGCGAAAAGTGGTTATCAGTATCCAAAGCCGTCGATACCATTTCCTCCGCCGGCACCGCAACCGGAAACAACCAAAGGTTATACCTATCCAAAACCATCGGTGCCTTTTCCAGAGCCAACGAAACGTATAACATCACCACCACCAGCGCCCACTAAAGGCTACTCATACCCCAAACCTGCCATTCCTTTTCCACCAGCAAAACCACAGCCCACAATACCACCTCAATCGAAGTACTTGCCCCCAGTGAAACCCACTAGTCCTCCGAAGCCCAAATATATTCCACCTCCACCGCCGCCAGAGCCTACAAAGCCACCCCAACTCAAGTATTTACCCCCAGTACAACCCACTAGTCCTCCGAAGCCCAAATATATTCCACCTCCACCGCCGCCAGAGCCTACAAAACCACCCCAACTCAAGTACTTACCCCCAGTACAACCCACTACTCCTCCGAAACCCAAATATATTCCACCTCCGCCTCCACCAGAGCCTACAAAGCCACCTCAACTCAAGTATTTACCCCCAGTACAACCCACTACTCCTCCAAAACTCAAATATATTCCACCCCCTCCACCACCAGAGCCTACAAAGCCACCACAACTCAAGTATTTACCACCAGTTCAACCCACTACTCCTCCGAAGCCCAAATATATTCCACCTCCGCCACCGCCAGAGCCTACAAAGCCACCCCAACTTAAGTATTTGCCCCCAGTTCAACCCACTACTCCTCCGAAACCCAAATATATTCCACCTCCGCCTCCACCAGAGCCTACAAAACCACCACAACTCAAGTATTTGCCCCCAGTACAACCCACTACTCCTCCAAAACCCAAATATATTCCACCCCCTCCACCACCAGAGCCTACAAAGCCACCACAGTCCAAGTATTTGCCTCCACCTCAACCCACCAGCCCGCCCAAACCAAAGTACATCCCCCCTCCGGCACCCAAGCCCACCAAAGGTTATTCGTATCCTAAGCCTCAAATATCTTTCTCGGAACAGCCAAAACTTGCAAAGCCTCCACAACCAACCAAAGGATATTCATATCCGAAACCATCTGTCCCCTTTCCGCCGGCGTCACTACCTCCATCCGAGCCAAGTAAAGGTTATTCATATCCCAAACCTGCTGTTCCCTTCTTCCCCACAAATCCGCCAACTCCGAAATACTTGCCACCATCACCGCAACCAACCAAACCGCCTCAGTCTAAATATCTTCCACCACCGAAGCCCACCAGTGCCCCCAAACCCAAATACATCCCTCCTCCTGCACCACCAAAACCAACCAAAGGATATTCCTATCCTAAGCCCGCAATACCGTTCATAGAAAACACCACGAAATATTCCCAGCCCCTTCCCCAACCCACCAAAGGCTACTCATATCCCAAACCAGCCATACCATTTCCCTCGCCAGTGCAACCTCCCCAGCAGAACTTTGTAGAGCCGACGCGAGGCGGTTATCAGTATCCCAAACCGGAAATCTCCTTCCCCCCGCTACAGCCTGATGCGGAAGTGGGCTACAGTTATCCTCATCCCGCGATTTCTTTCAGCTACTAAAAACTTGCTTAGAAACTCCAGAAGAACTCGTAGAAATGATTAAATTTTATTAATTTTAGTCTATAATTATATTAAAAGAAGCATTATAAAAGTACCTTGGGAACGCTGGACAACAGCGATCCATCCGAATATTAGTCATTTTTGAAGAATTCATTTTGTTTAACTTTTATACTTATTACATTTGCCTTAATACTTTGGAATTCCATTTACGAAATGAAATTGGTTTTCGATGTAAACCCGGATCAGATTTTCTAGACGAAGGATGTATATTAAGTTGATGTATTAATAAATATATTTATAAGAGACTATAATAAAAATACGAAAAAATATAAAATGTTTGTGTAAGATTTTTATTTCACTGAAACATGCATGATATGTTGGATAAGGTATACTATATATAAAGACTTTGGTTGATGAATCTAATGGAGATTTGGATTTCTTCCTAAGACCTTCTCAGATCCATGCAATATTTCGAACATTAGAAAGAAATTTCAAAAGCTACATTTCAAGGTATTGGTAGGAATATATATATATTTTATATGGTATATAGTCGTATGTTTGTCAAGATTAAGGTTAGGTTAGCCACTGCTTCTACAGTAATTACGCGAGGGCGTCCCAGACTAATCACATGTAATCCGACCAGACAACCGTTAATCACCGCGACCACAAATTTTGGATCTAGTAACCACCTAGTTATATGGAAGTTTAAAGTAGTCCACATTATTCTGAGAAATCATTATGAATTTGTGTGAATTGATTTCTCAAAACAAAATTCCCGATTTCTAACTACAAGCAATTATAAAGAGTATACTCTCAATATTTTACATTTTACATACATCCTAAAACTATGCTCTGAAGGAAGAGTATTTGTCCACTTTTTTAATCGAATGTGATTTATACTATGAAATCGCGCATACTTTTAGGCACCATATTAGGTTTTAGCATATGCATACATATATTCTTCAAATATTGAACATACTTCGTACAGTGCCTGCCTAAGTATAGACAACAGAATATATTTGCCATGAAAAAAATCAATTTGTTCGGATTTTAAAAATGTTTAGGTAATTTTATTAAAGGCTAAGTTTAATAATAAGACAATAAACAGCTAAGTTTACGTTGTTCGTTATTACACGCTTTTACACGGAGGTTTAAATGTCGGAGGTCTTAAATTAACCTAAGAAATAATTTTCATATACAATATTATACAACATCATATCATAAGCTCATTCCACCCACTGAATTCAACAATAATTTGATCCACTGATTTGAGAACGAGTGAGAAGGAAAGATTTTTTATGATTTTCTCTGTCGCTTTGTCTTTGGTTCTGGCGTTGATATCTATCTCCGTCTCAATCTATATCTCAGGGTATTTTTGTCTGTATCTCTCTAAGGTTTAATATTTAGATGTGTGATGCAATGCAATTGATTTCTTAGTCCCAAATAGAGGAGCCGAGGTTTCAAGATTCTCAAAAGTTTTTCCGAGAAAAAAACAACATCGACTCCAGTTTATTTCTTATTACACTTATACTAGGAAAGCCATCAAATGAGATAACCTCTCTTAGATCGCTTCTAAATCAGAAATAATCATAATCTGATCATAAGCTTCTTTTGCATCCTCCAAATTATTTCACCTCCTTCGAAAGGACCAATTGGGATACTTTAGAAATGATTTTGTTAGTGAAATACTAAACCATTTTCTTTCCTCTTCTCGTAACTTAAGTAACCCTGAAAAAAATTTTTTCTTTCACAGTATTCAGAAATATATATATAATATATATATATATTGCACTTCATTCAGATGAAATTCTTAGAGGGGGGGCGAAAAATGGTTATTTCTGATAATGTGAAATATTTGTTTAAAATTAAGTATCGTTGGCAGAAAAATTTTAAATGTATTTACCATAATAATATGAACCGTTCAAGCCCAGACTACCTTCTTCTCTCTAAACAAACCTTTAAATTAACGGTGTCGTTATGGACGAGACACAACCTGAAACCAATCTTTTTGTTGTCTACTCTGGGTTCTATTTTAGCCCCCTATCTTAACAATATTTTCATGTTTGATTTTCCACATTTTGGGCCAAATTCAACAGGTCTTTTGTATGCTGATGACTCTCTTCTACGGTATTTGGAGTATCTGAAATTTTGTAACGCAAGGTTTTAAGACATTGGGAAGTATTTCGAATCACCTACAAAACGTTACTCAAATCGTTTCGTTTATTCGGAGGCTAAGGTAATTCCAATAAGTCTGTACGTTTCCGACATCTTAAATAGATTTGTCAATAGAATCGCTTGTCATGAGTCATGAGAATCAACAAAGAGTTCTGAACTGATCAAACACACCGTATTTGCCACCTATTGGCGTCGTAAATGAAGATCCTGCATATTTTGATATAAATGTTACATTATGTCATAATTTCTATAAACATTCAGTTCCTGGTGCTCACATAATTTAATTTTGAAAGTTGGATCACCAATCATACTGCTACGAAACATAAATACACCAAAATCAAGAAAATATTGGGTAACATTATTGAATCGACAATTATCAATGGCAAGTTTAAAGAAGAGCGTGTTTTATCGCCAAGAATCCCGATGATTCAACAGGTGCTCCAATCAACAATCAACAAATCTCAAGGTCAGTCGATGCAAGTCTGCGGCTTGGATTTGGGAAATGCATGCTCCGCTCATGGACAATTATATGTAGCCTGCTCCAGAGTCGGTAAGCCCAACGATTGTTTGTATACGAAAATTAAACCAACTATTTATTGAAATTAAGAAATAGGAGTGAACTAAAACACATGATAAAATTTGATTTTTTAGTAGTTTTATTGATTTCTTAATCGAACGTTAAGATTCTTCGAATACAAATTCTACAGAAGAAACTAATGTCACTTCTGCTGCCTCAGTACCTATGACGACGGTACACTCGACGACGATTGGTCTTGTAGCGGTAGCCTTCGCTGGCCGAGTAGGAGTGCGCGGGGGCGACGTGGCTTGCACCGGAATCGTAGTATTGTAATTGATACGTTGGTGCGGATTCGTATTGTGCCGCAGGAGCTGCTTCGTACTGAGCGGATGGGACAAATTGTTGCACTGAAGCGGACTCGTAGTTACCTACTGGACCAGACGCCCCATACTGCTGTGGTTCATTCGCGTAGTAGGACTGCGACTCGACAGGAGCCGTTTCGTAGTGAGTAGATGCGGCGAAATTATGGGGCGGCAGGTATCCACCAGAGCCATCTTCAGCGGAATAGGATGCAACAGAGTGTTGGGGTGGCAAATAGCCGCTGTTGGACAAGTGGCTGACGTCCCGGCGATGACGACGGACAACACGACGCTGGGTCTTGTAATGGTAACCACTTTCTGCGGAGTAAGTATGAGCTGGTTTCGGATAGGAGGCAGCGGCTTCATGGTTCGTAACTGCTTGGAGAGTAGTGGCGGCGACGGCGCCGGCGCCGGCGGTTTCATGATAGCTTTCTTGAACTCCTGATGCTTCTGGGGTGAAACTGACCGAAGCAGCTGGAGCAGAAGCAGCAGCAAAGTTATAATTCTGCGCTGGTAGGGAAGCAACAACGCCAGATGATTGAGCCGGAGCGGAAGAGGCAAAGTTTACCACTTGAGCTGGAGCAGAGGCGGCTGTGTTGTAGCTCTGTTCAAAGTTATAACTTTGCACAGGAGATGAAACATCAACGGCGTAATTTTGAACTGGAGCAGGAGCGGCAAAATTCAGTGCTGGAGCTGAAGCAGCAAAGTTGTAACTTTGAACGGGAGAAAACCCGCCGAAGTTGTAGCTTTGAGATGGAGCAGAAACGGCAGCGCTGTAGGATTGGGCTGGAGCTGAAGCGGCGAAGTTGTAGCTTTGAACTGGAGTAGAGGCGGCCGAGCTGTACGATTGGACCACCGCTGGAACAGAAGCAACCGCACTGTGAATTTGAGCTGGGGCAGAAACCTCAAGTTGATGCGTTGAAGATGACTGGAGCGGAAAACTTTGCGCAACATTCGCTGAATACTCCGGCTGGGGTGCCGAAGCGGCGTGTTGAGGTGGCAGGTAGTTGTTCACAACATGGCTGACATCGGCAGAGGCGGCAGCCAGGAAACCGCAAAGAAGAACGACTGCGAGGAGTTTCTACAAAATGAAATCTCAATTAAAACCTCAATTAAAAATCGCGATTTGATTCGCTTCAAATCTCAATTTAAAGTCGTCCAATGCGTACCATTTTCTGAATTATTTCGACTGTCCTCTCGATAGTTCTTCTAAAGATCACAAAATGGAAATGATGCCACATGCATGACTTCTGACTCTATTTATATGATTCAAGAGAGCTGTGAAAAGTTTTGGCACAGCATTTAAATGCGCTGATTAGCATTTCTGTCTAATTCGGCTAAATTTATGGCAACTTTGTGAAATGCATAGATTCGGAATCCGGTTTGATGGCGTTCGAAGTATTCTTTCCTTCACAAGCGGCTATGATTCTTCCTTAGTGGCAGCCAGTTCTGGCAACACAATAGATAGCTGGCAATTAAATTATTAATAACTCTGAACCAGATCGTCGAGCACGCTTCAGCAGTGCTGCAAGTTTTAATGATGATTAAGTCGTGTCTGCTAGAGTGGTCAGCTTGGCTAAAAGCTTATTTCTTTTTGTCTGATATCGAAGTTTCAGAATTACTGTATTTATGTTGGAAAGGAAATACATGTCATATATTCTTCTATACCGGATGTGGATAAGAATCCACACCACCCATGTCGCTACTCAATCTAACAGAAAGCCGATGACTTAGTATTACTCACTTTTTGTCTAATATCTTGTATTGGTTACTACCTAAAATGAGTATTATACACTATATATCTTAGAGGGTATAGGTCTCTACCCGGACTGAAATTTTTCATTTCTATTTTAGACATCCATAATGCAATAAAACTACCTTCCTATTTTTTATCCTTCTACAACATTGTTTTTACTATAATTGGTAATATACTGAGCATGTGTCGATTAAATAACTACTTCAGAGGATAACAATTACAGCCTCGAGCACCAACGGTGGCGCAGTAGATGGCAGATGAGATTGATTCATGGTCTCACAACTTAAGCGCTTCTGGCCCTAGTGGGCGTGACCCTCACGGAATCACACGCCCTCCTAACCTAATTCCTTCATACTACTCATAGATGAGATCGATGATAAACCCTGTCCTCAGTATTCCGCTCAGTTCTGTTGCTTAAAAAGGAAGAGTATTAAAAACATCGTTTTCTAAATTCATATTCGCAGTTAATTTCTGCGATTAAATTTGCATTCGATGTCAGAAGACTGTTTAATGACCGGACATTTAATTGTAGATGAGATTCATTTCCGTTTGTATTATTTTGGAAATCAATAGCATTTCAGAGTGTATTCATACATATGACATGATTTTGGTTGAAAGAAATAAGCAAATAATTTCGGAAAACCTGTTTAAAATTGGTTATTTTTTCAGGAAGACGTTTTGAATGATCTACAATAATTTTTTTTACCACAAAGTCACTGAGTTGTTTGATCAAGATGCAAAACTTGTCCAGTCCAAAACCAGTGAACACGATATACATACTAAAGTAATTAAATATAATGTTAAGGAATTGAATGAAACGAAAGCATAAAATATTTTTGAATGGATACACAATATAAGTTTCCTTTCAGGTTCTTCTACTTCTAAGTAACATAATTTTCAGTTTAAAGCAAAGAAAAAGAACAAATTATATTATAGAATGTCTACAATATTTTGAATATTTAGTCCTGTTTCGTATTTCCCCATCAATTTTAATAACAGTATAGTCTATTAACAGTCTACTCTAGTTAATTTAGTCTACTATATTTTAGTAATCTCTACTCTAGTTCATTATAGTTCCGTCCAAGCTGATCAACTCTTCTTACCTTTAGTATACCATGACAGTACCCTACCATTCAATAGACTTCTCGAGAATCTAATCTCTTATCTAATAAATAGAAATAATATTTAGAATAGGTTCCATGCTCCTGTTGAAGGTGTATAGCTAAGCGATATAAATGAAATCCCTTTTATCTTCCATTCCTCTGCGTAAATTATCATTTCAAGAAAGTATTGATTTTTTTTATAAAATTTAATGATTATAAGTATAGTTATCAGTAGATACAAATTGTCCTAAGATTAAATCAAGTGCTCGAAAATGAGCACACTTAAACTACGTGAAGTTTTATTAATGACATTTAATGGCGACGGTAGACAACCCGGCGTTGGGTTTTATAGTGGTAACCGTCAGCGGTAAGTTCATGAGCTGGTGCAACTTCAACTCGATCAACTATAACCGGAGCGACTTCAACTGGAACATCTTTAACTGGAGCAACCTGGACTGGAGCAACTTCATCTGAAACATCTTTAACAGGAGCAGCTTCAACTGGAGCAACTTCAACTGGAGAAACTTCAACTGGAGCAACCTGGACTGGAGCAACTTCAACTGAAACATCTTTAGCAGGAGCAGCTTCAACTGGAGCAAGTTCAACTGGAGCAACTTCAACTGGAACAACTACAACTGGAGCATCTTCAACTGGAGAAACCTCAGCCGAAACTGCTTCCATTAGAGACATTTTAACTGGAGTGCGTACAGCTTCGTGAAGAAGATTTTGTTCAACTTCTAACACCGGGGCAGGACTTCCAACAAGCATAACTTCTGGAGTAGAAACGCGGCTGTGGATCTGTTTCACTTCTGGGAGCTTCACCGAAGTACCCTCTATGGCGAGTTGAGGTACAGAAGGCAAGTATTTGTTGGTGGGAACTTCCACGAAATCCTCTCCTTGGACGGGAGGTAAGTATTCGTTCGAGGCCAAATGGCTGACATCACGACGTTGGCGACGGTAAACAACTCGACGATGTGTCTTATAGTGATAACCATCAGCGGCAAGTTCATGAGCTGGTTCTGCTTCAACTGGATTTACAACTAGCATAACTTCTGGGACAGAAACGTGGCTGTGGACCTTGTCTTCTTCTGGGACAAAAGCTTGGTTGTGAAGTTGTGAAACTTCCGAGACAGGAGCTTGACTTAGAACTTGTGTAACTTCGGAAGCAGGGGCGTGGCTGTGAGCTTGTTCCACTTCTGGGAGAGTTTCTTGGCCAGGAACGTATGCAACTTCAAGGAGAGAAGCTTGGCTATTAACCGGGGCATATTCTGGGACAGGACCAGCGTAGTTATTTGCGGACAAAGAAGGCAAGTATTCGTTGGTGGGAACTACTACCGGAGACACTTCTTGGGCGGGGGGTAAATATTCGTTGGACGGTAAGTGGCTGACATCACGACGTTGACGACGGTAGACAACGCGACGCTGTGTCTTATAATGGTAACCATCAGCGGTGGGTTCTGAAGCTGGGGTTTCACTAAGAGTTTGTGCCACTTCTGGGAGAGCAGCGTCAGCAGTAACCTGAACATGTTCTGGGGCAGGAGCTAAGTATTGGTGTGTCGGAACTTCTACGGAGACTCCGTTCTGGCCAGGTGGCAAATAGTTGCTGGTAGGCAGATGGCTAACGTCGCGACGTAAACGACGGTATACAACACGGCGATTGGTCTTGTAGTGATATCCATCAGTTTCGACTTCGTGAGCTGGGGACGCCTCAGATGAAGTTTGGTTATGAACCTCTGCAGCTTCGGAAACAGGAGACGGAGTAGTTTCTGAAGTTTTATATTCAATATTTTGCAGGAGTTCCCCCTGCTCGACCTGCTGCTGCACCGCATCGCCTGATGCAACCTGAGCCAACTGAGAACTGGACTCAATTGGGCTCAAAGATCCGTTGGTCGGTAGAGGCCGGACATCAGCGGTAGCAGCTGCAATCACAGCAAAAGCAACTAAAAACAATTTCTGAAATAAAATAGTTTAAAGTCAGTAAATAGTTTGTTCCGCGTAAACGCTTTGTTTGGAACCCACCATCCTGGGAGATCTGTCACCGTGTTCACAATTGGCAAAGCAAGACTAGAATGAAGAACCAGAGGAAATCTAAGGTATTTATATCTATGCTGCTGCTCAAACTTGTTACATAAATTCAACACTCGCTCTACTGTAATTTTTGCATGGGAAACAATTTCGTAAAAGGTGAATCTGAAGCATTTCGGTTCGAGTCATTCCAGCGCTTTTGTGTGCGTGAGTAACCGGTTTAGGTTTTACTTCTTTCCCAAAAGATTCGGCCGCCTAAGAAGAATAGAGACAATACAAAGTGAATAGAGATAATAGAGAATAATGTATAATATTTATTCGAGAAAGAAATTGAGTATCAAAATGAACTTGAGCATCAGTTTCTTTATTATGTTGTAAGCATATTAACTAGAAATAATCGGGTCAATTTAGGAGAACTGCTTATGCATCTATGGAATACATTTGGAAATGAATTCAATTAACTTATTAATTGAGAGAAAATTAGAGATTGAAGAAAAGTTGGGTATTATAAGGGGTTATTATGTATGTACAATATATACGATATGAATTTAATATATAGGAGACCTACGAGTCAAAAGAAAATAAATCGACCTGGAGAAAAAAAAAACGGGCCGGCTACAACCCTTCCTTGAGTTTTTCTTCCTCAATTCTTTTGCGTTCTTGCTCTTTATAAATCCTTCAATATATATGATTTATTCAATTCATTTAATTTATTGCTAGATTTTGTAAAATTTTTGTCTAATTATTTGAAATTATCCTGAAATTTATAATTTAGAGATTTTTTTTTTTGATTTGTTAACAAAAACTCGGGTAAAACAGGCTCGAGGTAGATATCTCCATCTCTAGCAGTTGAAAAGATGACCGAAGGTAACAAAATAAACACTTTATTAAATAGAGGCCTGTAGAGCAAGATTTTTAAATAATCTTAATTGAAATGCAAACCTTTCATAACATTGTTAGTCTTTTAGTCAAGCTTTAACGAAATGTTTGGAAAAAGACGCAACAATAATAGTAGAAGATAAACTTGTTGTTGAAAATATGTAAAGTACTTCAAAATTTGGTGTGATTTGAGACCATTGACCATGGGGTAGATACATACATATGTACATATGCACGAATACCTACCGCACTCCAAACTCACTCTGAATAATCAGTAATCAAGATCGAAAATATCGTATATCAATAAATATCCGGAAGTTTTACATTCATCAAATGGAGAAGAAAAGCAAATTTATTGAAAATATTCTTTTGATAACGTTGTGAAATCCTTGATTTCGGGAATTTGTGTTGAAAACTTAAACAATTCAAGCAATTTGTGAAAACCTTATGCTCTCAATGAATCTTATATTATGCTTGGACTTCCATGAGGTCAGGTAAACAAATTTTGAGAAATCAACGATGAATGAAATTAAATTATTGCAACTAAAGTAATGAGCGTAAATTAATTTTAGAATCTATAAATGCTAATTATACGCAAATTAAAGATGCTCATGAATGATTGATCATTTTCAATCACTTAAGTCATTAGTTAATGGATTAGTGTAAATGAGTTATTATATTATATTATATTATTATATTTATAAAAAATAGTTATAGAAATTTACAAAAAATAAAAGGGATATTTCAGAATGATCTAAGATTTCTCGGAAGCAGTTCAAAAGAATCCCAGAACAAAGGACTCTCCCTGACTAAACCTCAAGAAAGTCGATCCGATGATAATCCACTTTGTTAAAAATGGGCGTGGTTCGACCACCTACGATTACTTTATATGGCATGGAGAGCGTTTGGCTTCGATTTCGTATTGCTTTTAAACACTACAATGATGTGTGTGGTCCAAAGCACATCTTATAAAACATGGTAAATAAAAAATTGCGTGCGTAAACGCTATATAAATCCCTTTAAAAGCCATCTGATCCCATCTTCAACAGAGAACACCAAAGAAGTTGTATGGTTTCAAACCCTTGGCTAGGCCGAAGGTATTGCTTTTTAGTTTTTGTTTCTCTTAATTGAAAATTAACAAATTAAGGTTGCTTTTAAGATTTGCTTGTTTTTAGTTTTTATGATCCTTTTATTTGTTTGTATTTTAATTAAAAATTTATTCTCGAACAGGTTCTCAAAACAAAAACCGATCTTCGAGAACTTTTTAGCGATTAAGAAAGAAAAAAAAATAAATTCTGGAAGACAAATCATTAAACAGAGGGAGGGGGTGATACTTTAAAATACTATACTTTTTTAAAAAAAAGAAACAAAAACCTAAAATCATTCATGTGTCACATTTTGTTTTAAGAAAACTAAATAAATTCATATAAATTACATTTAATTTATGTGCATATGTTTATATTTGTATGCTAATTGCTAGTTGTTGTTGTTGTTGTTGTACGTTTAAAATTAGTGATGAGAAAAAGTGTTACAAGAGAAGAACAAAGAAGGTGTTTGTTTTCTTTGTTTGATTTGTATAAAGTCTTGTATACCATGAAAACTTTTTGTTTAACTAATCTTGAGTCAATCTAGTGTATATGTATGCGCCACGCCTATAAACTAAATAAAGTTGTTGTTTCAAATAAACACGTTGCATGCTTTTGTTTTATTTAACTAACGGCATGACCTCACTGGTTTTGTTATTGTTGTTGTTGTCTTTTCTTATCATGTAAATAAAAATTTACAACTGAAAGAACTGAATTTTGACCTGAAACTTACTGAATTTCTTTTTGTTTTCGATGCTGTATTTTTTTTAAACAAATTCAGTGTCATTGACACGTTTTCATTGGTTTAGTTTGATGCTGTGATTTAAGTAATTTAAATAATTTCACGAACGCGTTGCAACAGTTACAAGAAAGACAATATTATTATATATAGCATAAGAAAAAAGAAATTATATATAAAAATTAATAAAAACTGAAGTCCAATCTATTTTTAAATTATCCTCTAAAATTACTTCAAAAATTTGTCCATTTCTAAGTTTGAATTCTGTTTACTTCCGCGTACGTTCGTGCTTCCGTCAATAAGTCAATTCAGAGCTCAACCTCTAAATGGGTCATTCAAATTTTGATTGAAGTGCTATTGAAAAAACTCCTGACATGCCAAGAAAATAAACAACAAATAAAAATTAACAACAAATAGCAAATAAAAATTCCATCTGATAGATAAAAACACAAAAGTGCAAATCATTTTATAAAAACATACACTCACACAAATTATTTACATGTTTATTTCAAAGTGTGGGCCATCGGCTGGTTTCTTTATGAATTACTTATTATTATTAATAAATACTTATTTTGCATTACTTAATATTAACTCAAAAGGAAACCAGACGATGGCCCACCTCATATTATTGTATATACATATGTACATATAATTGATTGAGTGTTTACTGTTACTTTGAATTAGTATTTTTATTTGAAATCGGAAGAAAAACAAAAAAATTCAATTAATGCGCAATTTTATATATAAAAATAGTCCCATCATTAAAATTAAGTTTATTTCCGTTTTTTTTTTGGTGCAAAATTGGCAAAACAACAATAACAACCACTTATAAAACATAACATAACCCGAAAGCTTAGAGTTTTAATTGACACAAACCTCATTTTGGGACAAAACCGAAAACCAAGAATCATGTCTTTGAAAAGCATCAGATTAAAATCTTTGACGTCTCGTTTTTGCGGATATACACATAAAAGTTCAACGATACGAGTTCAATGAATTCTTTCGCAGTTGGCATGTTGGCATGTGTTGAAAATGAATTCAACAATATTGAAGATTAAATGTTTAGTGAAGGTTGACGGCAACATTTGAATAGCAGATTGTTTTTTCTTCTGTTTTGTTTTTGAGGATAAAAAATTTAACTACAATAATATTGTTTTTATTATCGTACATAATTAAATCATACCACAAAAAGCGTCAACAAATCGGCTCTAATCTCTGCGAATTTGAAGACCGATTAAAGGAATAATTTTAAGTTCATGAAATATTCAAGAAAGCTTTATAAACAAATTTAATTCTATTTTAAATTCATTCCGAAATTCGCTGATATGGAATTCTTTATTCTATTATTTAAATCCGTCGATTTCAAAGTTGAAGTTAAGTTTAAACATACATTAGCAATAGATGATTCAAATTATATACAGGAAAAAAGTTATATGTATTTAGAAAAAATTATAAAAGTCCAGTTGGTTTAGAAAAAATTAATAACGAACAAAAAAATAGTTATCAGAGTAGTGCTTTAATAAAACTGAATGATATAGGAAATAATTTAACAAAAAGTAAAATAAAAACATGAAGGTGTGCTATATTCGGCTTGGCCCAAGCTGATGTACTGAACATCC
Source organism: Myopa testacea (assembly GCA_949629155.1). NCBI lineage: Eukaryota > Metazoa > Arthropoda > Insecta > Diptera > Conopidae > Myopa > Myopa testacea. Next base: position 34,415,482 of record OX451348.1, read on the forward strand.
GCCAGACCTCTGAAGAAAGATCGTTTAATTGAGAACTTTTATAGGAGGGTGTTGAAGGGACGCACCAGCCCCACCCCCCACCCCCGAGGGACTTTAAATTGGGAACGTATGGGGCTTTATGTTGTGTTGAACTGTGCTGACCACGTCAATTGGTAGATGACAAGACAGTATTGAACATGTGGATAGTGGAATAGTTAATCTTATAATATAATTCCAATTCAAACTATTTTAAAATTATTATAAATATAATATCATTTCGTTAATTCTTCTAATTCAGCAACAACAATAGAAAAATTTAAAAATACAACAGCAAACTTTCAACAAAAAAGATCATTTGCAATCATCATTTCTAGTTTTGGAAATGATGAACTCATTAACTGTTCAGCAACTACAAATCCGCGGATGTACATATTATATATTCGTTCAGATATAGATATATATACGTATACATAAATGCACATTTTTATAAATATTTCATATTGATCTGTTAGTTAATTAATTTGATTATCAATTATTGTTTTATTAACTAAAGATTTAAAAAAGATTTCGCATCGGAAGAAGCAATTAAAAATTAAGTGCTTTAAAAAAGTTAGAACAAAGAATTAATTAAAAAAACGAATTAATTAAAGCAACAGAAATCATTTATTATACAACATCATGGATAAAAATAAAACTTATTTAAAATCGAAACAATATTAAACATAAAACGTAAAAATAAATCAGATATCTTCAAATATTAAGAATCAAGACTGGAATCAACGAGAATGCAATCTTTTTAGATAAATATTTTAACTAAGAGTTTTATTTAATTTTGCTTTTTTCATTCTTCATCTATTTGTGTGCACCATCGACTCCGTGGTGTCTGGTAAGTTTGCTGGCCACATGTCAACTCTTTTCTGCTCTGAGATTAAACTTGGATTTGAACGAACTAAAAATTTCCGTCCTCAAAATAAATGAAATAAATCAAAAATTGAAAAAATCCCGAGAAACGAAATAAATAAACAAGAATTGAGAATAGAAAACAAGTCTGAGACTTGAAGAAACCGAAGAAGAGAGAAAAAACTAGAGAAAAAAATAGAAAAACTAGAATCGTGATCGAAAACAACAAAATAAAAACTCATGCACGGAATTATATAGAAGCTTACATAACAGCTTGAGTAAAGAGTTGTTTTTTTCAAAGACGTACTGATGGCTATTTAAAAGCTCTTTATATGTATATCCGGTTAAAGCTTAAATTAATACAAACTAAATTTAAGATTACAAAATCAGCGCAGCTTTGAACTTTTTAGTCAATACAAGACCCGGATGTTGTCACTGCTTAAATTCATATCGCATTAGTTCAGAACTTTAGAAAAATATATGTACCTACCAATAGAGCTTCCATTAGCTTTTTCTCTATCGAAATTGAACCATGTTTAACAATTTTAATAACAGCCAGAAAATATGCTTTGCTTTTGTTTAGTTTAACAAAATATTTTCGCTATACATTGTCACTTTATTAATCGCTAGAGTTCAATATAGTTTCTTTTAATCTACAAGTAGTTATTTCTATGGATCTCTCTTTCTTTAAAGATAAAATTGTATTCATAAAGGAGAAAATAATAATTAAAGAACTTAGCCAACCGCCAATATTTGGTGTTTAAAAAAACCATCATTAAAGCCATTTTTTGGGTCGATATTAAGAAAAAATCGTATAAATTTAATAACCTTTAAATGACAGAAAACAAAAATAAAATATGAAATATTCTATAATCGATTTGAATACACAAAATAATAACAAGAATAAAATAAAAAACAAATAAAAATAAATAGCTTTGCTATACCCAAAAAAAGGTACAAAATTAAAAACTTGTTCTTTAAATAGATTCTACAAAGTCTAAAAACTTTATTTAATATCTTCTTTCTTTTCTTCTTTATGCCTTTCTGTCTTCAACACGATCAGTTATTTTTCTCTATATAAAATCATGAAGAATGTTGAATTCGGAGTAAGGAATCATTTGATGAATCAGTAAAGAATTAGTTGAAGAGAATAGAAGGATCACTTGAAGGATCAGTTGAAGGATCACTTGAAGAATCAGTTGTGGAACCCATTTTTCGGGGTTGCATAGTGATAACCATCGGCTAATTTAACGGTATCGATCCCATTTCCTGATTTTACCGATTCTTCTTTATTGAGATTATCGTATAAAGACACATGATTGAAGTTGATCTCATCACCGGGCTTGTAGATTACTTCGGGGGCTTGAGAACCGCTGGATGTGAATTCATGATCGCGATTCCGTAAACCAGACTGACTGGAGGACGACGACAATCTCTGGTACTCAGAACGCTTTGGGGTTGACTGGCTTTGTTGTCTTTTGGTGCCAATGGTGGGAGTCGACGTCAAACGAAGAGAGGCGGGTTTCGTTTTGCTGATATTTCGATTGTTATTAGAAATTTTATCATTTCGGTCATTGCGATCACTACTCTTAATAATCTCTGATTTTCCTTGTTGATTCCTTGATGAAGTCTTGCTTGATATATCACTGGAATTTCGTTGGAATTTCGAGGGACCTTTAGTTGTCTTGGCGATGGTATGGTGTTGAGATTTCTTCGAACTCACTACAGAGGAGTCCGTCTTTGAGTTTGAGTAGCTGCCGTATTCTGTAGATGCAACCTTAGCATTTCCGGTTGGTGTGAAAAGTGCTTTCTTGGGAGCATTTTTCACTTGGCTATCATCAAACAAAATCTCCAGATTACTGCGAGCAACGTTGGGTGCAGCACTGAGAGCCTTTGGCAAGGAGAGTTTGAAGTTATTACTGACCTTGGATTCACTTTTGTGATCATTATGATCATGTTGCTGGCGATGATCATCTTTCTTCTGATGATGTTCATTATAACTCTTCTGGTAATCATTATACTGGTGATGAACACTGTGCTGCTGCTGGTCATGATCCTTGTGGTGATCGTAGTAATTCTGGTGATCATGTTTCTGCTGGTGATCCTCTTTCTGTTTACGATCGTCTTTCGAGTGATGATCTTTTTGCTTCTGATGCTGATGTTGATCGTGTTTCTGCTGGAAGTCGTATTTATGATGTTGGTCGAATTTCTGCTCATGTTGATTGTGTTTCTGATGATGATTATACTGTCCCAGTCCTGGACTTATGTTTAGACTTTGCGCTGAACTAGATCCGGCTAATTCTTGTGCATGATCTGGTGGTAGATAGTGCCGATCTGTGTTGCTGAGTTCGGAGACGTCAGCACGTATGTTTTGCATAAGACACCCCAAAATAGTGAAGCTGACAAGTATTTTCTACAAAAAAAAAGTGTCTCATTTTGTATATTGTTTTCCAAACATGGAGTGGATATTATTCGAAAACTCATACATACCATTTTTGTTGATCACTTTGCAAGAAACTTCAGTAAAATGTTGTCACTTTTTAATGAATTTCACTTTAAATACCAACTTGAAATTTTAACTCACTCGTTGCAAAGTTTTTTCACGTAAAAGTAAACTTGTTTTTAGAACCAAAAAAATATCCAAAATTGTTTAAATTATTCTTAAACGGATGAGAATTTTTTTTCGAAACCTCCAAACAATGCATAGAATTGGTAGCTATTTAAGCAACGGCGTAATAAATCTGTGCCAAACCGGTGCTTAACGTTGATATATAAATGAATATAGAATAAATTCGAATACACTGAAAAAAGAGTGGTTTTGGTCCTTATATTGTCTAATATAATGCCATTTAATGTGGATCGCTTAACAAGATCGGAGTATAAAGAGGACGAAATCATTACCATCCTAATGATCATTTTATCATCCCTTCCTACGATGTGTTATGATCTCAAGATCATGTTGTTATATCACGTCATTTAATAGAGATCGCTTTAATAAAATACTTTTTTAAAGAAATGTTGAACTTCCCTTCCTATGAACTCAATGATTATGCAGATCATGGTCAGAATCAGTATAATGATCGGGATTTTAAGGATCCTGTGTTAAGTTTTGATCAGTACCGCCGAACATTTCTTTCTTAGATGGTCGAGATTTCCCTCAAAACATCACAAAGGAAGAAGTTCGACTAATAGTAGGACCAGACGACTCTCAGGAACTGTTTTTTATCTTAATATATAAATCTTAGATTATTATATTCTCAAAATACATATAAATAGACTTCTTTAATTTTTGTAAATAAATTTATTTATTATTGATTGTTTATTTGTGAATCAATCTCAAGGGGAAATGATATGGAAAACTTATGCCCGATGTTTGTAGACTAAACGACGGACGGTTTTATACTGGTAACCTTGATCTTGGGCTGGTGGCGAAGGTTGATGAACTGGTGGAATGTACGATTGAGCTGGTGGAATGTATGATTGAGCTGGTGGAATGTAGGACTGTACTGGTGGCACGTAGGACTGAGCTGGTGGTCCGTGGGACTGAGCTGGTGGTACGTAGGACTGAGCTGGTGGAATGTATGATTGAGCTGGTGGAATGTAGGACTGTACTGGTGGCACGTAGGACTGAGCTGGTGGAATGTAGGACTGAGCTGGTGGCACGTAGGACTGAGCTGGTGGTCCATGGGACTGAGCTGGTGGAATGTAGGACTGAACTGGCGGCACGTAGGATTGACTTGAGCGTCCGTGGGACTGAGCTGGTGGAATATAGACTTGCGGTGGTATTGCAGGACCTGGTTGTGGATAGTTGTAACCTAGTTCAGATACATCAGCATAGACACAAACCACCATAGCCAGTACAACGATGACTGATTTCTAAATAGAAGAGAAATTTTAAAAAATTCTTAACTGATCCTTTTAACTCTGCGACGATATACCATTTTGATGGTGTTTACGGTTGATCTTAGACGACGTTCGAATCTTAGATGCTTCAGTGAGCGAATGATTTGCTAACCAGTCGGTTATGGATATTTATACAATGTGCATCATAACGGAAGCTGTCCTTCTAATAAATATTATTTCTACAAAACGTGTTCATGATTTTAAAAAAATTCAACAACAAAGAAAAATTAAAGTTTAACTTATGTATTTATTATCAATGGCTCTTGTATGATTATAATGAGCAATAGTTGTTGTGTTTTTTTTTTTTTTTGCAAACTCAGTGTTGCTTAATTTTTTTTCTTGCACTTATTCCCAAATCATTTCCTCTACTCAGTCCCCCCACCGAGAAGATTGATTCGTTGTCATTAATTAATGATGCTTCTCGAAAAAGAGATCGAAAGAGTTAAAATACAACAAAGATAGCTTAGCTTATGTTGAACTCTAGTCTCTGATGCCATTTTAACATCATCTTTAATCGGCTAGTGCTCAATGTTTGGTCCGGAAGGCTGGCTTATTTACTTAGGATCCATTAAAATACGACGAAGGCCACCGTCAAAACAAACGAGCCATAATTTTCGAAATAATTAAAAATAAACCATATCTAAGTAATGGCTAAGCATCTCTTCAGTTTCAAGTGTACGAACACTTAAAAGCAATTATTTCTGGTGCAGAATTTAGGAAGCTTTAACCAGCGAAGCCTTTATTTGGGCGTTTAGTGGATGCAACAAAACTGAACTTCATTCACGCATTGAAGTATCAAAACATTAAAAATTAAATTTGCAATAATGACCTTGAAGAAACCTCTACTCGTCTGCGATTAAGTTTAAATTTGGCAGCACTCAAGCGTGAGTGAGAAGCGTGAACAAATACATTTTCAGCTCCAAAAGTCGTTGTGAGAACAACTCTCGCCGCTCTTCTTCAACGAATGGTGTGCGTTCTGCTTTCAGCTTCACGCAGCTTGATATTTGAGGCGAGTTCCGCAGAAGAGAGGGAGACACAGAGATGGAGACAGAGGGAGACCTCTCAGGTGATGTTGTGTTTAATTTACCATCTCTGAAAAAATGCGAAGCCTCATTTATTTGAACCTCAGGGTGACCTTAATGTTGACCGGTTTTCTGAACCCTACTGTTATTGTTACATGGAAAGTAGCAACAATTTTCGCATATCGCTTTGAAGACATTCGTAAGGTCTTACATAACTTTTTGGTAAATGGTAATTTAAGATTGAAGCCACTGCAAAATATATACTCGTACTCGTATTCTTCATTGCTTCGTGGGAGATACTCCAGAAAATGATGCAGATGATGATGACCAAGTTTTCAGATGTTCACAAGAGGAGTTATAAAGCAGCATTACTTGTAGAGTTCGAAGATTACTTAATGGATTGTCTTATTGTGTTGTCGATATCTTCCACGAATGAGGAATTGATAGCTAACTAAAGTAGTTCCGCATAGTTTTGAAGAGAGAATGTCAATTTGTGTTGTGGGATAATTACAACCCTCTTAAAGAGCTCTACTTTTTCTTGTTTGGTTTGGAGAAGAATCTACTGAAGAACCACGCTACCACAATTACTGGGAGCAAGATCTACCAGTTCCTTGACTAGTCATTACTAACTCATTAGAGTAGGGCTCACATTGATTTCTTCGGCTCATTAGCCCCCACTTACCCCGTGTTCACAATGAAAGCACTCGGAATGGACCATACCCATCTCCAAAGTACAAATCTCAGATGTCCATAGAAAATCGTGCGGTTTCTAGACATCTTCTGAGTATTTATTTCATTCCTCAAATAGGTTCGCTAATCTTTCTTATCTCGCTTTCGCTAAAGATTAAGGATATTTGGATCTTAGAGTTTTAGGATATCTTGATATCTGAGTATCTAGAAAACTCCATAGAATTTTTAACATTATCTGATTTTAAAACATCTGAATTAACTCGGACAAATATATTGTACGTATGTAGGTACTGTGGATGTCTATATAGATATGTATATAATGAGACTGAACGTTTAGAGCTTTATAATGGAAAAAGACGTGATATTTTAATAGATTGCTTAGCTTAATACAGAAATGAATATATTTTCGTATTTATGTATGTAAAGACTTAGCTTCGGTGCTTGTAAACCAGGCGCCGAACAGTCTTGTAATGATAACCATCATGATCTAAGTTAGCGGAAATTGATTCTTGATCGGGAGAAGATGCAGGATAATTATGGTTGACCGGTACTGGAGCGAGCTCAGATCGAAAGAATTCGGGGGCTATATTGTTTGCATTAACCTCAACTGGAACCGGTGCGGGTGCAGAATGATGCGCTTCTGAGTGAACTGCAGATATATCAGGGCTGCTCTGGACTGCTACTGGAACTGGTGCTGCTACGGGTGAATAATGATGGCTTTCAGAATGATCGTAGCTACTGTGGTGCACCATCGGAACCGGTTCGGGGATCGCGTATTGCGGAACTGCGGGCGGAACAGGGTTGCTCTGCACTGCTACCGGAACTGGTGCCGATGCTGCAAATTGGGTCGCTTTTGGAACGGGTGCAGAATATTTATAGCCCAATTCAGAGACATCCGCGTAAATGCCAGCTACGAAAGCTAACAGGATCGGGAGAAATTTCTAAAAAAGGATTGAACATATGGTAAATGTTAGTACCTATATAATTCAACAGTACAAATGGACTAAAAGCTAAACCAACCATTTTTAATGATGGACCACTTAATCGAACACTGACTCTGCAACGAATGATGAAAAATATTGTTGATCAATATTTATATCTATCTTGAAAAACGCAGCTGCTGATGGAAAAAATAAACTCAAAGAGGTGTGGAAATACTATTTTGCTGTTTTGGTTTTTATATTTACATTTTTCTTGAACTGTAAACTGGTTTTTCTTTGTTTTTACTAATTAACATTATTGCTTATTATCTTCCAGCCTAAACATATCAAAATTGAAATGATAAAAGGTGTTTTAATTTATTAAAGATGCCGTAAAAAAATGGTTCAAAATAAAAACAAAATAGTGTTAATCGGTATAAACGAAATTTAAAGTACTCTATCTTAAAATATTTATTTATATGCGTGATGTTAACGCATCTTCAGATAGAACCATAGAGACAAAATCCGACGTTGATCCTGATATCTAAACGCTAACGTATAATACGTAACTATTTTCAGAACTGGGCGTATCTACAGAACAATTTTCAATTGCAATCTTTCCTAGACTCTAAAGTTTGTTACTCGAATTAGTGGTCACGGTTTCTGCAGATAGACGGATAACGATATATAGACTCTTTCAAAGTCTGCAGATTAGACGGATAGAGAAACTGAACAAAACTATATTTATGACTATTCTATAGTAGGTATTACAGGTTAAATCAGATTAGGCGTTAGTTCCAGCTGCTAAACCGGCTCACTTGAGCTAAACAACAACTGTTGTTGATACCACTAGATCGTAAAATGGTCTACCGGGACATGGTCCTGGGATGGTCACCTTTATTCGTTCGACGAGGTCTTAAACCACTTGGTATCCTCTACGAAGTGGTTTAAATGTCCTACCTTTATATCTTCGGGGTCCGTTAGTGATCAAAAAGTGTAAGACCTGGAATATTATACCCACTAAGATAATGACGGATTGACTACTCTTCGAATTTGATCCTGAAACACCTCTGTTTTATCCTGAAAGCTTCTACAGTAATTGGGTGGTCTAACAATCATACTATATCCGGTGATCTGTGAGTACAGTCGAAATTCCAGATTTTAGGGAGGTGAGGTCTAGGTTTAGGTCGAGTGAGAACTACATGCTATGCTATGAGCATAGTCCATGCTATGTTATGACTACATATACAAGTACTGTGTATAGTACATATAAATACTGTATGTCTTGTTTTGCTAATATATAAATTGGAGAAAGGGATCTTGAACTTTTTGCAGTAGGGTATAAATTCAAAGTCAGGTGGCCAGCAAGATAAAGCAAGGGATAAAATATATAGACATCTCATCTTAGATTTTAAAAGAACGTGCATGAATCTAAGAGTCAAGGGAGAAAATCTATCAATCGCTCAGTGATACTCTTAGTGCTAGAAGCTCATTCGCATGAGTTTCGCACATGTTGCCTTTAAAACCTAAGACAGGACGATAGAATAACTGAGGTACCCTCCTAAGATTGATAAATACAAGTAAACTAAATATATAAAAATCGAGGAATCGAACATTAAATAAGATACTTTTAAGAACTACTCCTTGATTTTAGTACATTCGTAACTTGGTGCTTCAAAAAGATACCACTTAATAATTAAGTGGAATTAAGACTTAATTCATTCGCTCTTTGTGACGAATTCATTTAAAGGCATTCCGTAACAAGTGGCTACAATGGCACGGTCAAGGGCTTTATTGTGTTTGTTAGTTTGCATTTTAAACACGCTCGCTTTTATTAACTCGTTTTAATTTGCTTTAAATTTTGCAGCATTTTAATCTTAATTTTGTTCCTTTTTTTTACTGCTTAAGTGATTGTTTCATAACATGTTTTATAATATAATATATAAAAGAAGAATATCTTTTTTAAGAGAGTTTAATGAAAAGTAAGAATTCTTTTCAGGTGTGTTCTGTATTCTTCCATTTATCGTTGTGATATGAAATAATAAACGCACGTCCTACGTCATTTGATTCTGTTTTGTTTTTAGTTTAATTTAATCCGTAACAATATCAGGTTATATAATATTCTTAAAATATAAATAACCTTTACTTGAGCATTCTTTGAAGCATTTGTATTTTAAGGTTATTTTTATCGTTTAACTCTTTTCTCGTTTTTTTTTTTTCTACTTCAGATGGCTCGAGCAGGTTTTAAAAGGTTTTCTTGAGGCGTCGCTCAGTCCTGTATCCTTGAGGTGTCAGAACTTCCACAACTTCATACTGGGGCGCTGGAGGAACATAAGTATTCTGTGGAACGTGATGAGTTTCTGGAGGAATGTAAATATTTTGCGGCTCGGGGATGGGTTGCGGAGGAATGTAGATATTTTGTGGCTCTGGGATGGGTTGCGGAGGAATGTAGATATTTTGTGGCTCTGGTATGGGCTGTGGAGGAATATAGGTGTCCTGTGGCAAAGCAGGAATCTCAAATTTGTAGCCCGAATCCGAAGAAGGTGGATGGATGGGGTTAGTTAGTGGAATATCAATATGAGCCGGTTGAATTGGAGCCTCATACTTATAGCCCTGGTTAAGAGGTGGTTGGTTGAGAGACGCTGGTGACTGATCACGATTATCACGAACCGGTTCCACAGAAGCGTAACTATCCTGCGGTCCTTGTAAAATAGGCCTGGAATAAATAGGTTCTTCAGGCATATAAACATGCTGCTGCTCTTGCTGGTCCGGAATATTCGAAGAGGGTTCATAAAAGTTCTGTTGCACTTTATGGGCTTCCGGAGGTACGTAAATGTTCTCTGGCACCTCATTGCCTCTCGGAGGAACGTATGTATTCTGCGGCATTTTGACTGTTATCGGTGCTGGTTGCGGAGCCGGTCCAACATCGATGTTATACTTATAATCCGAATGCGAGGCTGGATTAATACTGGCCGCAGCTGAATTGATACCAATATCAAAGGAATGTACGGGAGCCTGATAGTTGTAGCCCAAATGAGAGACATCACCATAAACACTACAAGCCGTCAAAAGCCCCAACACAATCAGAATTGGTGTCTGTAAAACAATTTAAATGTCAGTTTCAAATAAACTCAAATTAGAGCAACCTCTCTCACTGACTTTAGCACTTACCATGCTGAAGTTCTTGTTGATCAATACAGATGCGGAGTTCGAATGATACTATTGTTAAGTGAGACTTATTCTCAACTTATATAAATGAGGGAGACTGACTGGTGTCACTGCTCGATTTTGCATTGAATTCGTCAACGTTTCTTCTTTTACTTTAGACTTCATCTCAACGCATTACTGCAGTTTGCTGCAGAGAAAATCCTGTTTTATAAAAAAGCAACCAACGAGTGAGCTGGAAAGAAACTTAAAAATAAGCAAAAGTGTCTGACATGATCAGATAATCAGGTGGTTTGCTGTTTGCAGAATCGGAAATACTGATGATCGGACTGAATATTATGATATGGAGGCGGGAACGAAACACGAAACGATGATAATGATTCCGCGAAGCCCAGGAGATGAGGTGATGCGTAGAAGGTTCTACGGTGGGTTTTTAAATTCTCTTCTTAATGGTCGATATCATGATTGCAATTTAAAGATCAGGAGTCGGATATGTTGGACAGTGGAAACTGGTTTTGAAATCTTATTTATAAGAGTTAAATAAATTGCTTGTGAAAACTCAAGCTCACATCTCAAATTTGTGGAAACACGCACTCGCCAACAATAATTTCAAAGTTGGGAAACTCTACTCTAGGATTCAGATCTACTACTTAAGAAGTGACAATGTCCGAAAATAACCACCGAAATTATACAAAGTTTTATAAATGTTAAGAATTTATTTGATATAGTTTATGACACATGATTTTTGTAATTAATTCTTATAAATAAATCCATTCTTCTTTCCTCCCTTCCTTTAGTCGGAAGGATAATGGTATCCTTGAAACTGTTGTTCAGAGTTTGCATGATCGGTGGTACCAGTAGCCACATCAGATGTATTTTTGGTGAGTTCTTGTCGAACAGGTACTAAAGTGCGTAGGATTTTAGATGCTTGATGATGGTGCTTTTTTGGCGGTGTTTTCTCCGGTGTCTGTAGCTGTTGAAGAACTGTTGAATCATGGCTATCGCGATGGGCTGCGTAAGGAGCTGTTGCTGGGACTTGAACGACTGGAACTTGATACACTGAAGCTGGGACAGCATGGACTGGAATTGAGTCTGGATGAACTGCAGCTGAAGTATGATGGACCGGTTCTTGGGCCTGTTGAACTGGACCAGTGGCTTGCAGGAATTGAGCTGGCTGAGTCGGAGCTTGGGTATAATATACTGGTACTGGGGCATAATGGGCTGGTTCTGGAGACTGATGGACTAGTGATGGAGATTGATGAATGTCAGCTGGTTCTGGGATCTCATAAGCTTGTCCTAAGATTGGCTGGACTGGGGTTGAAATGTGATAAACATGTTCTGGGCTCTCATGAACTAATTCTGAAGCATGCTGGTTTGCAACGGAGCCGGAATGATCTGCAGCTTCTGAATAATGAACTTCAATGTATTGAACTGGAACTGAAGTGTGATGGGCTTGTGTTGGGACCTTATAAACTGGATCTGGTGATTGCGGGATTGAAGTTGAGATGGAATGGGCAGGAGCTTCAGTATGATGGACTTCAATGTATTGAACTGGAACTGAAGTCTGATAAACTGAAGATGAGGCATGATGATTTGCCCTTGAGGTATGTTGAACTGGCGCCGGTACGTGATGGACGGGACCTTGAGCACAATTAACTGATGTTAAATCATGATGAGCTGGAGCTTGAACGTGATTTAGTAGAGTTGAGTCATAATGGTCCGCATCTAGAGCATAATGAACTTGATACTGGACTAGATTTGGATGGTAATGGTGATGATCTGGAGCATTATGGTCTACATCCGTATGGATATAGTGGACTGAATCCGGAGCATAATGTACTGCGCCCAACTGAGCTGGATATTGTCCATAATGGACTGAATCCTGACCATACTGGGCTAAATGGGGATCAAAATGGACTAGATCTTTGCTATGATGGACTGAATCTGAGGTATACTGCACTGGAACTGATGAGTGATAAACTGGTTGAAAGTGCTGAACTTGAAGAACTGGTTCAGGGACATAATGGCTTTTTCCAGATGATAGCAATTGTTGAAGTGGTGCAAATGTAGCAAAGTGTAGAGCATTCACAGAAGCAGCACACAGGACCAGTGTAGCTAGTAAAATGAATTTCTATAAAAGGGAATAAAACAATAAATAATTATCTAAAAATTATGGATTATTTAAATTGGGATGTTTACCATTTTCCCGTATTTGCTCGTTATAATTCAGTTGCTATAAAACTGATCCCAAATGTAGATGGACGAGCTCTTTTATATGTTATAACCACTTATTATGAAAACAGAAACAAAAGTTTTACTATCAGTTGAATGCTATATTTTATGGTAATCTTTTTAAATTTCAGAGGCCTCTGTTTTAATTAGGCTTCTACTCGGACCAACGCTAACGATGATATGAAAACGAACATTTTAAAGATTTTGAGACGTAGTCCAAAAATGTCAAAAGTACGAACCTGATCTGGAGTGACTCTTCGATTGTCAACATGGATGGACGAAATAAAATATGCTTTTGCTGATGCTTTTTAATCAATGCATATTAATATAGCCATCCATAGATGTATAATCTACTATAGTGTATTCGCCATTATAAATTCATAGAACTTTGGTTAAAATAAAAAGCATTTTTATGGTCTAGCAGATGATCAAAACCAAATCTTTTAACATTTTTTTACAGCAATAAAAGGTTCGCTTTTAAAGAAAAATGTTTTTGAAACGCTCGTCTTTTAAATGCGTTGTATTTTTATATTGTAGCCTAAGATATGTAAATAAATTAAACTATTTGATGGAAATATGAATAATTTGGAATTTTAAGCATTCATAAGATATGTAAAATCTTATTATATATGTATAAATATGTACATATATTGATCCAGAAAGTCATAAAAATTGTCATAAATAAATTGAGCACATTTTTGTGAATGTTTATGACTTACATGCTTTTATATACAATATTTCTATACGAAAAAGTATTTACAAAGTAAGAAATCAAATTATTAAACTAATTAATTTATCTAGTTTAGTTACTAATTTAAAAATTTCACAACATGTACATTTTTTGCACACACAAAATAAATACAACAACAAACACCGTGACTAATAATAATGAATGTTATAACGTACTTTAATCGGAGGTCGAAAGAAGAGGCAGACTCTGGAGGTCACACTAAATATTGAGTTATTTTAAGCGTGGAACTAAAGAAATCCATGACCATGATACGGTGATGGAGAAGAAAAGATGTCCAACTTTTTTAATTACAGATTGCAAATTAAGAAAACATAATTAATTCGCATTTTTTTAGTTGATCAATCTTTTATAATCACTGCAAATTGTTGCCCAATTAATATAAAATTAACTATTATTAGTAATTAAAGTAATTTTCTGATATGAAAGGTCTGTATTTGGCATTTATTGTGTGTTCCAGAATATGCCACGCCTCCTTCTGTACTCCACAATGGATGGGGCAAACCCTTACCTATAATACTCTCTTATCCTGAATGTACTCTCTTATCTCTGGGCGTAGAGTAGAAAACGAATACGAGGACGAAAGCTTTAAAATGAATGCAGTAACTTTTATAAATTCGAAAAGCTTCTTCAACTCGTAAAAAACTGAACAAAACTTGCTACCGTAAAAAGTCATTTGAAATAAAATCAATGTTAATCATTCCTGTTAAAAATAAATCTTTTTCTATGTACAATAATTTATATCTATAAATATTAAATATTGCGGTTTTATAGAAGTTTCACTTTTACTGACTTCTTTTGTAGAATCTATCAACCCCCATACAAATCCTTTAATTTATTAACATTTCTTAAAACAAATCATCTTCAACGAAAAATTATTTGATTTATAATTTTTATTTTTTATCCTAAAGACATGTATGTGGATTTATGTGGAATATATTCTATAATAGATGTATAACTCTCTGCGATCCAACCAGTTTGTTTGGCTCATTATTTGTACCAACTCTAAAGATGTTTATATGGTGACGGTGAGTGGGTGATGGCGAGAGGGAGTGGCAGGGCGGGGACAGAGAGCTTGTAATCCATCGCTTAAGTATGTTCCACTAATCATTGTTCCTCAGTAATCCTCAACATGTCGATCAAACATTCGCAGCAATAAAAAAAGGGCAAGTAACTTGAATGTATTTAAAATTATTTCACATTATTTAATGTGAACATAATTATTTCATCTCTTTTTTAAAAACATGTACTTCCTTTAACGATGGTGTTGTTCGTAATTCCTCTTCGTCGTTTTCATCTTTGTTTTAGTAATTTTTTTTTTGGCTTAAAATACAATTCATTCAGGCACAAAGAAAAACAACAAAAAACAATGTTGTTGACCTTGTATTATTTTCGATATCATTGCGAAAATCAAAAAATAACCAGACTTGCTTTAAAATACTCGAATACTTCAGAGAGAGAGAGCTTCGTAAAGAGATCCACGGCTTGATAAGTATGTAATAAAGAGGTTTACAAGATGTTATCACACGAAATATGTACATAAGTTTTCAGTTAGATTGATATAACACTTAAAACTCTTTAAACTATACTTAAATGAACATATAATATTTATTATAAAATTTATTACAGAAGATTAAATTATTTTAATTGAGGATTAACTTAGTTAATAGTAAATTACGAGTATAATGATAAAGTTGTTTGTATTTAAAATGGACTCAAGTAAAACTGTGTTTGACTCCCAAACTATTAAACTATTACTAAACTATTTTAGATTTTTGAAGTTATTTTTCTATTTTTCAAATAAAAATGTGTAAAATTTTTCAAAGTCAAATTTAGAAAACTTTTTAAATTAAATCTTACAAATCTCACAAGCTCAAGGTTTTAGTTTTAGAATTTATTACTTTTTTCTATTAACACACGAGCCATAAATGCTTTGAGCTTATTATGTCTATATTCAGTTCGGATTTGAATCGCAGCCGAGAAGATTTCATTATTCGCTGTTATAAAAACTATAGAAATATTTGGTTTTAAATGAAAAAAACTTAATCAACCTTTAATGAACTTGTATTTCCTTAAACTAAGTTTTCGACTTTATTCGAAATGCAATCTTATTTATATTTTATATAATAATACAAAAATTTATGTTCTAATTAGTATAAGACAATAAAACTAACTAATATTTAAAGGTTTTTTATTAAAATTTTATTGCATACAAAACCTTGTATATTCAAAAATCTGTTCAAAAATAATTCTTAGAAAAAAGACTCATTAATTCTTAAATATTACATTTTTATTATAAATTTTAATATTTAATTATTCGTAAACACATTAAATTTTTGAATAGTAAACCTTTAATTGTTTTAAATTTGAATTTTAAGTTATTTATTTTGATATAATTAAAGTATTTTATTTAGTCTTGAATAATTTTTTTTAAACATTTAATTTAAAGATTACAATTAATCGGTTTTTTATGTTTTTTCCTGGATTTTATTACTTAATGTTTTATTTATTTTCGGATTTTATGTAAAATCTCGCATCAATTTCTTAAACTTTAAATTATAGCTAATATAATTTTAAGGTATTTTAAAGGTATTTTAAATTTTGAATATTCTTTAGAGTTGATTATTTTTGTGCTCTATTCTTTAATTCGTTTTTTGTTCTATTTTCGACTAAAGTTTACTATAAAAATACCAAATTTTATAAACAATTTTATTATAGCATAGTTTAGCAATTTTAATTTTGTTTAGTAATTTTTTTAGTTGTTTTAGTCTTCAATCTAATCGTCAACATCATCGATTTCGCTGATGAATATATAGTTTTTTTTTCATTTAAATTTCTTTGATGCTGGTTTAAGAAACAAGTTTTGACAGAAGCTAAAAAATTTAAACTTTAAAAATGACAAGCTTTGGACTCTGCACACTTTGTGCGACTTTACAATTCTCCACACCTTTTTTTAGTAGGCCGCCGGCTATTAATTTATTAATTTAATGTGTTAATTCGGTGTTTTTGATTTTTTTATTTGTTCGTTTATTTGTTTGCTTGTTTGTTTGCTAATCTTGTGTGTAGCCTCTTTACAAGGTTTCTTACATCGCTTTCAATTTCAAAGAAATTTGAATGTCGTATTTTTGGTTTTATTTCTTCCGTTGTTGGTTTTTTTGTTGTTCTCTTTAAGTTTTCGTTGTTTTTTGGGTGACTATTTTTGTTGTTGTTATTGCTGAGTAGTCCGATGATGATATTTGTGAGCAACTTAAAATATTGTCGTCGTCTCTGATACAATAACTAAACCTGTATCGATCGGTTTAAAGAGAAGTTAAACTTAAATCTTATGTTACCGCAAAAACATTACTGTGGGCTGGGGGACGGAAGGGGGAAGGGGGAAGCGGAGGGGGGTCCACTTGAAAACTGTTGCTGACGTTGTTGTTTTGGCACTTCTCTCCATCTTCTTCTTCTTCTTCTTCTTCTTTGTCTTCTTCCCCTCACTGTTACGTGATGCTTTCAGATGCTGCTTTTAGTGATCCGATGCTTCTGTCGGTTATTTTATGTGCTCGTGTATGTTTGGGGAAAAATGTCGGTGACGATCAAAATATGTGGTTCAAGAACATTGTACGGTGGAGTGAGCTATTCTCCGCAGCCGGTTGGATGGGTTCTCCGGAGCGCGACATCCTTCAGTCGTATAAATGATTTCGCCATCTAGAAATGCCGCACAGTCTTTCGTCTACATCCAACGAATCCGCTCAGAACTCAATCGAGCCGAGTCTAAGCTGAGAAGACATGGTAAGCGACAGTGAAGTGTGTTGTTAGGGGCTCAGATGCAACGTGTTTAAACGGATTGTGAAGTGGAGTGTGTAGAAAGTGTTTGTGAGAAAAAAAAATCTGCAAATCGATTGCTTAAATTCCGACACATTTGAAAATACAGCTTGAATGAGAACTCCGAGCCGAGTGCTTTTTGCTCGTGGATCCCTGAGTGGATGAAAGAAATTCCTTTAAACTCGTCCTTCATCAGCCTCTCTTCGTAACTCTTCTCTTCTCTTGTCTTTGCAGAATCTTTTTATCGCTTTCGCTTTGTTGGCCGTCGCCAACGCTGACGTCGCTCATCTCTTCGCAGATAGCAACAACCTGCAAGAGGATGGTTACCACTACCAGCTGCCCACGCACGAATTCCAAACCGGAGCCAGTTCTGTGGCAAGTGTTCCCCATGTGCATCCGGAGCGTGAGTACCTGCCACCGCAACAACCACACCAGCACAAAGCCGAGGCTTCGGTTCAGCACGTCGTCCATCAAGCGCCGAAGCCTGTCCACCACCAACCAGCAGCTACAGTTGCAGCACCAGCACGAACTCCAACACCAGTTCAACATGCTCCAGCTCGCCGTCTTCCAACACCTGCCACAGCAGTTCATGAACCAGTGACTCTACCAGATCACCACGCTCCAGTCCAAGCTTACCGGGCCCCAACACCTGCATCCGTACCCGCTCGTCGTACGCCAGCACCAACTCATCACACACCCGCTCCCGCCTACAGAAATGCTGTGGCACAGGCTTCGGTTCTTCAGCCGGAAGTCTCCGTTCCTGAAGCCGGTGCTTTGAAAGAAGATGGTTATCACTACGCAAGTCCCAAAGTTAGTTTCACCAGTCCACCGGTGCAGAAGCCACGCAATGAATACGTAGCACCAAGCGCAAAGCCAACGCCAGTGCAATCTTATAGACCACAAGCCACACTGAAACCAGCTTCCAGTGATTTGACCTACAACGCTATTCCCACTCCGGCACCCAAGAAAGTGGCACCAGCACCCAAAAATGAGTACTTACCCCCGCTATCAACACCGAAATCGGCACCTGTAACCACACATAAGCCAGTGACGACACCAAAGCCAGCACCAACCTACAGACCCGTACCACAGCCACAACCGAAACCCGCTACACCTAAAATTGAATATTTGCCCCCGAAACCAGTAGAAAGGGCAACACCAAAGCCAGCACCAACCTACAGGCCTGTACCACAACCACAACCGAAGCCGGTTACACCGAAAAATGAATATTTGCCTCCGAAACCAGTAGAAAGGGCAACACCAAAGCCAGCACCAACCTACAGACCCGTACCACAGCCACAACCGAAACCCGCTACACCTAAAATTGAATATTTGCCCCCGAAACCAGTAGAAAGGGCAACACCAAAGCCAGCACCAACCTACAGGCCTGTACCACAACCACAACCGAAGCCGGTTACACCGAAAAATGAATATTTGCCTCCGAAACCAGTAGAAAGGGCAACACCAAAGCCAGCACCAACCTACAGACCCGTACCACAGCCACAACCGAAACCCGCTACACCTAAAATTGAATATTTGCCCCCGAAACCAGTAGAAAGGGCAACACCAAAGCCAGCCCCAATAACGACTCGCAAGCCAGTGACGACACCAACCTACAGGCCTGTACCTCAACCCCAACCAAAACCGGTTGCACCGAAAAATGAATACTTGCCCCCGAAACCCGTAGAGAGAGCAACACCAAAACCAGCACCAGTAACAACTTATAAACCAGTAACAACACCGAAGCCAGTCCCAACTTACAGACCCGTACCACAACCACAACCAAAACCGGTTGCACCGAAAAATGAATACTTGCCCCCGAAACCCGTAGAGAGAGCAACACCAAAACCAGCACCAACCAAGGCAGCGCCAACTTACAGGCCAGTGCCACCAACAACGAAATCGGCCACCCCAAAGATCGATTACCTACCACCGAAACCACAAGTAGACCCAGCACCTAAGCCGGCTCCAGTGAGACCCGATTACTTCCCCGCAGCTACAAATACGGCCTCAAGATCGGCACCAAAGCCTGCACCTGTTGTGCCAAAAGTGACGGCAAAACCGAATAACGAATACTTGCCACCACCACCGACTCAAGATAAGGATGGCTACCACTACCCCAACGACCCACGACCACCATTCGTCTTCTAGAAGCGCCAGAGTCGTTGGCCCATTGTTATGATAGTAATAGGAATTATTTTTAATCAATCGATCATCGAGTTGAAACACTTTTAAGGATGATTAAGTCATGAAAAATCTCACCGAAGATCAGAGAAATAAAAACATTTTCGAAAAATACAAAAATAAATACAAAATACAGATGTTTTACTTTAAAATTTATTTATATTAATATTTATTTTTTTTATAGGATAACCAGAACAAAGTGAACCTGTCATATACATATACTGTAAAACATTGGGTTTGTATAATCATATTACAGCATGGAGTGTATGTATATATTTTTTATTCAAATGTCGATATAGTCGATAATATTCAACAAAGCTCTATTTCATTCAAAATATTCTCAATCAAATTCACCCAATTAATAAGTCGTTCTTATAATTTAGACTACCACCCGGGTAGCAGGTCTGAAAATTTCAAAAAGAAAAAATTTTTTTACAATAACTTGAAAGCCTTGAAAAATATTTAGTTTCAAAATTTTGGTACACGACATCTCTATGAGCTTATAGAAAACAAAACAAACACAAAGGAGAAAGTGCCAATCGAAGGATATTTTTGGGATATGATATACATAGTAAATATATAGTGATATGATGAATTAAGAGATCGACTAGAATCCAGTGGGCATTGAGTTGAGATCTAGTAGAGATCGAGTAGAAATCGAGTAGAGATCCAATAGAGATCGAGTAAAGATCAAGTAGAAATCGAATAGAGATCGAGTAGAGATCGAGTAGAAATCGAGTAGAGATCAAGTAGAGATCGAGTAGAGATCGAGTAGAGATCAAGTGGAGATCGAGTAGAAATCGACCATAGATCGAGCACAAGTCGAGTAGAGATCGAGTACAGATCGAGTAGAAATCGAGTAGAGATCGAGTAGAGATCGAGTAGAGATCGAGTAGAAATCGAATAGAGATCGACCATAGATCGAGTAGAAATCCAGTAGAGATCGACCATAGATCGAGTACAAATCGAGCAGAGATCAAGTAGAGATCGAGTTGAGATCCAATAGAGATCAAGTAGAAATCGAATAGAGATCGAGTAGAGATCGAGTAGAAATCGAGTAGAGATCGAGTAGAGATCGAGTAGAGATCGAGTAGAGATCAAGTAGAAATCGAGTAGAAATCGAATAGAGATCGAGTAGAGATCCAATAGAGATCGAGTAGAGATCGATTATCAGGTGAAGAAATCGATTGCAAGAAAACATTCCGAGTAATTTATAGGGGACACTTTTTCTTGTATCGTTTACCGTTTCTATCGTATACGATATCATTTCATAGCTCATTTAAATGCTTTGTAGATCTATTGATTAGATGGTACACATAGTAATGATGGAACGCCCGTTTCGCTCGGTCAGACTTTCATGTGTTTCCCAAACTATAAACATTCCTTGCGTAATATTAGTTCAATAATGAAGTCATCAGTCATAAATCAATAAAATAGTTAAATATTTTCTACAATAAAATTTCGAAAATACTTTAAAAACTATAGATAGATATAGTACATTTGTTTGTATACATACTTATTAAAACATTAATATTACTTATAAACACCTGTGCCACATAAAAACAGTTTAATTAAGTTTTTAAAATATTTTTTATAAGGTATTTTTAATTATTTGATTTCTAGTAACTTTTCTGTTAGTTTAAAGAAGCTATTAAATTTTAATGTTAGTTTAAAATCTGAATTTAGACTTCCTCCCTGTTTCTTTGAAGTCAGATATTCCGTGAATACAACAAAAGTTTGTATCGCCCTGAGTTTGTACAGAAAATAAAAGAGCATAAAACTCAGCATAACTCAGCATAAGAAATAAAAAACCCTAAAAGCATGCCACGGAGTTTTCTTGATTTCAATGAAAATTAATTTCATCGAACCGAGTGAAGCCACGAAAACGTGCCCAAAATTATGCAGACCCATGAAAAAAAATACTCTGTGCTGATTAATTAAGTTTAAACCTAATTATTAATTGCTTATGTCAAATACTTTCATATAACAATTGTGAAAACTGTGAAGTGGAAGTGAGGCAAACTAAGTGATACATTGCTTTGGTCGAATTGCTTATGAACAGTTTGCTTATGCATTAAATTTATGTTATACAATATATAAAAATAATTATTTTCCTCTACCAATCAATTATGTATTTTTTAAGGAAAGAAACTTAACAACGAAAATTAAGATGCAAAAGTAAAGACTTTAAAAATACATCATTGTCAAATATTTTATTTGACATTATAAATACATACGTCGACAATATAACGGGTTAATTAAGAGTGATATATGTATGTTTCAGATGAAAGCAAAAGCTATTTAAAAAATCTACAAACATTCTATTGCTATTGTTGTGTTTTCTGTTTTCTGTTTTGTTATTCTTATTTGCATATTTTGTTTACTGTCTCTTTTGTGATTGCTTCTTCCATTCCGTAGAATTTAAATCTGATTAATTAGAATTTCATTTGTATATGTGTAAATATGGTGTATATGAATATAGTGTCTATAATAAAGAATGAGTGTTTGAATTATTAATTAGCGTTTTTTAAAAAAACACCAACAATTTTTATTATCTGAGTAAACTATTTTTAAACTATGAAAATTTTCTATGAAAATTTCAATTTCAAAAATTGTTCAATTGTTGAAACATATAATACTATAATATAATAGTGTAGGATTTTAATATTGTTTAATTCCGAAACACAGGTGAAGAAAAGTTACCCCAGACTCCATGGTACCTTCAAACGGTAAACACCCAATTATATTACAATAAAATGATTAATTCGTTTTAACTCAGTTTTGTTTTATATAATTTTTACTTGTCTTTTAATTTGATATCATAATATTTTTTCACATTTTCAATTTAATAAAAAATAACGTACCAACGATTGCATAACTCTTGATTATGGTCAAGACTAAGTTAATGATGCAAACCGGTTTTAAATTTTTCAACGATCGGTAAAAAAGCATCTGCAGAAAAAATGCACGAGAATTGAACTTGAATCTTTTGAAAC